>MU968493.1:4026348-4192359 GCA_034641835.2 Pinus albicaulis | reverse complement strand
GTTTCTGCTACGTGTTTCTTAATGTCAACCATTTCGTTAGACATGGTTTTCAAAACTTTCTACAATCCTTCTAAATCAAATGGATATTTTGATTGTTTTTTCTTGGGGTCTTCCTTAAAAGTAACCTTCTTGGATTTTCGTTCTTCTATCACCTTTTTCTTATCTAGAGCAATGATACGTTTCTCTACTGCTATTGCCTCCTTCATGTTTTCTGCTAAAGTTGTTTTGTTAGCCCTATCAACGAAGATTTCTATGTTTGATGGTAAAGAAGAAATGTACCATTCACTTCGCACTTCTTCACTAGGCTTGGAAGCAGTAGGGATTTTATTTAACAATTTATTGAAACGTGAATTGAAATCCTTGACAAGTTCTTTTGAATCAGCTCTAAGATTAGACAGATCATTGATTAATGTCGCTGTAGACCTGTCATCACCAAATTTAGTCAAAAATTGATCTTGAAAGATATCCCAACTAGTGATGGATCCAGATGGTAATGAGAAATACCATGATCCAGCTGCTCCTTGTAGAGTATAAGGGAAAATTCGAACAATAGCATCTTCATTAATAACTCCATTCAGATTTATGGACAGCATAAAATTGTTTATATGTTCTTCTGCTAGCATGCCTGCTTCAGGATTAAACTTAGGCAGCCATTTTTCGGGATGGGCTGGTAATTGACTCAAGGGTGCAGGCATTAAGACTGCCCCTGGATTAATCCATGGAATTTGGGCCATCGCTAAACTACTAACAGAGGAAAGTGTAGAAGATAATTTATGTGATTGAGAAGATGAGGATATTACAATTATAGATGATTGAGAAGGTGATGTGGAAGTTCTCGTGGAGTGAGGGACAATAGTCTGAAGTGGAGGGGTGGATGGTTGACTTCACGGTGAAGAGGTCGATATGGATGATGATGATGAAAGAGTCTCGCTATCAGACCCTTTAGGTGATTTCCTAGCTCTCTTCCTTGTAGGTACAGGTAATTCAGTTGGCTAAATGCCAAGCTTCTCACTCTGTAATCTGGTAAGAGGATGAGCAGGGTTATATTGCGAAGTCACACTGCCTTCAGATTTTTCAGATATTTGAGGTGATATTGAGAATCACTAAATTTTATGAATCAAAGATTCAACTTCAGGGGGTTCAATAGCAGGTTCTTTTGAAAAGTCAGGGTTTTTAGTAGTGTTTGTTCTTCTTTCTACTTCTGGCTCTATATTTAAAATTTCTGAGTGTGATGGAGAAGTCAGGGGAGATGGTGAGGGTGATTTACTCTTAGAATGGTATTTATATTTAGATTTACTTGCCATTCATAGTTCGTGGCCCTCCTTCTAGCGCCAAATATGTTGAAGCCCCGAAAATCGGGTCTACAACAAGGGGGATACCTAGTCCGGACCTTGGTTAGCAGCTCCTTTTCCGTTTGTTGTAGTGGGTTCAACTGGGTATAATGGGACCAGTTTCCCAATGTGTATGTGTGTGTGTTGAGAATAGATATTTCTTTTCTAAAAAGGCTCCTAAGTGAAATGCTTTTATTCTATTTCTAATCTAATCATATGCAAATTGTATTCTAATTTAAACAGAAATATCTAATTCTAAACTAAACCCGAGATAAAATCTTGTTTATGCGATCTAAAATGATTTTGAATAACAATCAATAATAAATATCATTCAACTATTATAAGAAAAGAATTCAATAAAAATAAACCACTTCATATAAAAAGTTAGATGAAACAGTTGTGAAAAACATATCGCATAATAAGCTACTCATACATTAAGCATAAATAAATAATTATCAACGTACAAAAGTGCCAAATGATAACTTTAGCATTCAAGCATCAATATATAAATAATTGAACATAAATATCACTTTTAACACAGAAGCAGAATAGTTAAGAGATAAAAGTACCACTTATAACTGGTTCTACTCATGAGCTAGAAGTAATAATGACTTATATCTTCTTAATCCAACATCTACTAAGAGTACAGAAATGCAACATCAGTAGCAAATATTAGACACAAATATCAATAAATCTCGTTCCATTCATTAATCAAAACCTCCTCTGAGGGTGCAGAAGTGCATGTTCTGAGGACAAGTTTTTGACAAATTCCAGGACCCTTCTCTAAATGCATGAGAAGGGTGTAAATACTACTAACGAAATCTAATTATAGTTTATTACAAAAAATTTAGGATTCGGTTTAAATGACCGTCCTTTTTCTAGGCAAAAATAAAGTAAAACTAACACTAAATCTAAAACTAAAATTAACAACTAACTACTTATGAATTTGGTCTTTTAATTTGCAAGCATCCAACATTGATTTGAGAAGAGGGGGTTGGCCGACTTCAGATTTTAATTGTCCCAAAAAGACGGAATCAGCGAGTGTTGCCGCGATCTTCTCAACAGAATTAATGATGCAATTAAGAGCGCTGCATTGGCTGTGTTGTTTAACCAGGCACGTCCAGTAAGAATCCCAATTTAATTTTGTCAATCCTCGAATTGATTTTGCCTTCTCTTCAGCTTTCTATTTCCACTCTGTTGCAATTGCTGTGGTTGTGGTAGGTATCCTGGAATGGTTTCCGAAATCAAATTAACTTTGTGCAAATTTTCATTTAGACAATCAGTAATGTTGCTTGCTGCTATGACTGCTTCCTCCGCTACTTTTTCTGCTTCTCTGATCTATGTATCCCAATTATTGAAGAGCATTTATTTATGGCTGTCATTGATAATTGGTGCTCCTACTCTTTTTCCTTCCTCTATCTTTTGCCATGCCAAATAATTGGTAACTCTTTCATTAGTTAAATCATAATCATGTCGTAATTCTACGACATGATTAGTGATTTTATCACTTTCTTGACAAAAAGAGTTCCACTGTGAAATCTTTTAGCATAATATATCTTGTTGTTGCAGCAGTTGATTATTCAAAGAAATAGACTCCAAGATAAACTCTGTAAGCTTGGGGTCATATTTATGCATTTCTTGGATATTCTGTATTTGTTTCTCTTTTTTGGCCAAGATTTTCTGATATCCAATCTGCATTTGCTGAAACTCTTGCTGTAGTTTTTTAAATTGTATTTGTGCTTCACTGTTAGCATGAGCTTGTTGTAATTGTTGTTGCAGAATTTGTATCTGGTATTCTTTTTCATTCCATAATAGCCGTACCTCAGATGTTTATCAATAGTTGCGAAGGCATAAGCTCCTGTAATATGAGAAAATTTAGTAAGATTTTCAGTCGGATCCATAGTAGGATCTTTCCATAAAACATCCAATTTTTCTGCATCAGTAGAGAGCGCACTTACTAATTTTCTCTTCTTTCTTTGCTTCATTACTACTGCTTCATGTTGTCGACTATAAAATATATCCAGAGGAGGAATTTCATCTATTTTAAGTACAAGCTCGGTAGAGGGAGTAATGGGTATATGTTCTGTTTTTGTGACATTGCCACTTATTTCTGTAATCAAACCTTTTGTTGTTTGTACAGGAGTTTGTATATTTTGTCCTTCAACATTAATCAAATCATTAAATGTTTCCCATTCTTTATCTAACTGAGTGCTGATGGATGGTTTCTATACATTAAGAGGTGGAAGATTCAATTGTGGAGTAGCTGAAGTCTGTTGTTGTGAGAGCTCTTTTGATTGAGTTGTATCCTTCACTGAGCCTTCACTTTTATCCTGATCATATTTTTTAGAATGTTCAGAAATTTCTTTGTCAGACTTTGACTTTGACCTTTCTGAATCTGAGCTGCCACTGAGACTGACACTAGGAGTTGGTTCCCTTGCGGGTTCCAAGCGCAAATTATCCAAAGGAATAGTGATCAATCTTCTTTCTCTGTATATTTTAAACTCTTGAAATTCTTCTGGGGAGAACCGTGTTTGAGCTAAATGCAAAATTTCTTTAAATGAACATTTTTCTTGAAACATATCATCAAAAAGATCTTCTTCTCCAGAAAATACTCTTACTTTGACTGCAGTGGTGAAATTCTTAGTGACGTCATACGGGTCGAATAGCCTTTTCGGAAACATAAACAATTGTAAACATGTAATATTGTTTACTTCCTTAAACGCATGACCAACATCAAATAATGAAAATGCTCCGCAGGAAACAGGAAATTGTGGCCAGATGGCCTTCTTTTATCCTTTAATTCTTTTGTCAAACCTTCCTCTCCATAGGTTTGATATGCAATTTCCCAAGCTATAAGTTTATCTGGAACATACAAGGGTAGAACACGAGGTGAAGCAAAGCTTCCAAAAACCCTCACATAGGTAAAAAATTCTTCTCCAAACCATCTTGCGACAGGGAGAATGTCTACTTCTGCTTCAGGGGAGAACCTTGGAGCATCCTTATTATACAACACTCTGCACAGAGGCAACATTATGCCATGGCAAATTTTATAAAAATGAAAAATAAATTTTGATTCCCACAATTATTTGTGATAGACATGAATGGGTAAGGGATCATGAATTTTCCATTGCCAACCCATTAAAGGGAACTTAGAAACAAAGAAGATTGAATCCATAACATAGGAAGATAGATAAAAAGGAGGATAAATCCTCTAAGAGACAGTTCATTTAGACCGGTAATTGAAAATAGCTGTGGCTAAGTTATCAGACAATATTTTAGCCCAGTCCACAATGGTAGCGTTAACAGCAGCATTCAATAAGGGAAGCCATTCATGCAAAAACTTATTAATGTCAGGCTTTCCAAAAAGCCTACATAACATAGCAGCAGCAAAACAATATGGAGAGGTGAGTGAACCAGTATTGTACATACCATGTTTATCTTTCTTCAGTGGTTCGTCTCTTCTGGACCATTCTTTAGTGCATTCCGCTAAGTTTGTATTTTCCTTGGCAAACTTCTCCATAAATTGTTTGTTGTAAGTTGCCTGAGGCTCCGAAAAATGATACATAAGCCTCAAATCTTCTGGAGTAAATGACCCAATGAGCTCTTGACCTTGAGTTCTAAATTTCCTGTCCGTAATATCAGTGCTATCCAGCACCCATTTTACCATGTCTGTATACGGAAGAATTCTAGGTCTTGCTGCTATCCGGTGCAAAAATGAACAAGCCAGCTCCATAAGAGATGCTTCAGAAGAATTACTTGAGCCCGCATTAGCCGCAACATCCATTACTCTTGGGTTTTCTTCTTCAAGAAAATTAACATACCCTCCCAAGTGGTGATGCCAGTGTCTTTGTTGCAAGTAGTGTCTGCGTACAAGGATTCCATCTCTTTATTTTCAGAACTTGGAGCTTTCTCTTTCTTTCCAGAACTCAGAGCTTTCTCTTTCTTTCCCATAATACTCTGAATATTTCTTTGTATAGTCTCTTGTTCTTTGCGCCTGCAGTTTTATGAATTAAGTGAGAATAATGATATGAGAAAGGTGACGGGATAGTTTTAAATGCTAAAGGCATATGAAATATATTATTTAAATGTGAAATAACCTTTCAATCAAAACAAAATCCTTTTTCATTAATAATTGTCAATCCATTCATTAACTTGACATTAAGGCGCATAACGGGTCTCGATTTACGGAAATATTTTCTTCGTACAACGAGCTTTTAAGAATCTGCAATAATGCGATCTGCGATTTTCTTTGTAATATCGCAAATCCGCAAATCGAAATCATCGCAAAATCGCAACCATCAAAAATATCGCAATTTTCGCAAATCACAATTTTGTAACATCGCGAAATCGCAATATCGCAAAATATAACATATGAAAAATATCCGTTAATACATTTTCTGTGATATGTGATTTGCAACAAATATTTTAATGCATAGTTATTGGATCGCGCTTATCGCAATTTAGAAGATTCTGCTTTGCAAAACATATCTTGTACTTTTTGTTGCGATGGATGTGATATTTTCTTCAAAGAAAGGTTTTATTCTAATCTATCATAAACTTAAGTTTATCTAAATATTTTCTAAGGAATTTTCTTAAGTTAATAATAGTAAGTTTTATTTGAGAAAGAAAACAAGCACTAATTTAATTTTTTGGATTTTTTAATCTAAGGGTCCCCACTTATTTAGTATTATTACTAATATTAAATAAAAAGGGGGGTTGTTGCTGGCTACAACACAACATTAAGATGAGTCTCCTTGGGATTATCTTGAAATCTAGAGACCAATCGTACAACTTGCATGATATTAGGTCTAGAAGTTGTTAGATACAATAAGCTCACAATCATGGAATGATAAATGGATTGATTTACATTTGGTGATTCATCATATTTTCTCAACTTAGGAGTGCATATTTGTTTGCAATCTCCTGTGCCAAATAGCTTTAATTTCTCTCTAAGATACTTTGGTTGAGAAATAAAAATGCATTTTTCATCTTGCATAACTAGAAAACCTAGAAAAAAGTAAGCTCACCCCACATTGGCATATCAAATTGTTTTTTCATTTCTTATGAAAAATTTTGGCCCATATTCTCCAAATTGTTCCCAAATATAATATCATATACATACACAACAATAATTAGAAAATTACCCAGTTAAAATTTGATATACAAATTATTGTCCGTGGATCACTTTTTGAAACCTTGTTGTTGTAGATGTTTTTCTAGCTTTGCATACCATGCTCTTGGAGCTTGTTTCAAGCCATAAAGATCCTTTTCAACCTGCACACTAGATTATCATCAACACCCAATAAGAAACCTTTAGGATGCTCTATATACATTTCCTCTTATAGAGCACCATTCAAGAAAGGTGATTTTACATCCATTTGATTAAATTTATTTTCCGTGTAACATGAAAACGCCAAAAACATTCTTATAACGTCTAATCTAGCTACAGGTGCAAAAATTTCATCAAAATCATTACCTTATACTTGAGCATAACCTTTGCACGCAAGTATTATTTTGTTCCTAGCACTCTTCCTTCGTCATCTAGCTTGTTCTTACACACCCACTTTGTTCCAATAATGTTACAAAATCCCATGTTTTTTTCTTCTTAATCTGATCTAATTCTTAATTCATTGCTCTGACCCAATATTGAACTTCCTTGGCATCATTGAATATTCTAGACTCTATTTTAGACAAAAATGAAAAATTTTCTTTATTGAAGCTATCCAACAACTTTCTCCTTGTTTGCACGCCAATTTATTTGCTTCCAAGAATTTGAATTTTCAGGGGGTTCTTTTGGATGTAACTTAGTTGACCCTTCTTCATATAGGAGGATTTTTTCTCTTTTTCATCTTCTTCAGAAATTTCTTGGCCCTCATATTCTGTGAAATCATAATCAGCTGCAACATCTTCAAAATCATTAGAAATAGTTAAATATTATTTAAAAACAATATCATTATCTTTGATTACCTTATTGGTTCTCTTTTTGTAGCATTTGTATCCCTTGCTCTTGAAGGAATAGCCAAGGAATATACCTTCATCAACTCTTGGTTCAAACTTGCCAACTTTTTCTTCAGTTCTCTAGATGTAGCACTTGATCCCCAAAGATTTTGAAGTGGTAAATTTTTGTTGTTCTTCCTTTCCAGGACTCTTATGGATTTTTTTCATTTTTAGGCATAATAAGAACTCTATTGGCCAAATATATTGTTTTTTGAGTTGCTTCTCCCCAAAAATTAGATGATACACCAACTTCATCTAACATTGCTCATTCCATATTTTGGACTAGCATCTTTTTCCTCTCCACTACTCCATTTTGTTGTGTTGTTCTAGCTATGGAGTATTGCCTCTTGATCCCATGCTCTTCACAAAAATAATAAAATTATTTGGACATAAACTCACTTCCTCTATCAAATATTAGACATTTTATCTTGAAATCAACTTCGTCTTCAAAAAGAGCCTTAAAATATTTAATTTTTCTAAGATATTCAAATTTTTCTTTCATAAGCATAATCTAGGTGGCTCTAGTGAAATAATCAACAAATAAAATAAAATACTTCTAACCTCTTGGACTTTTCATCCTTGTACTACCACATATATCTGTGTGTACTATCTCCAATGATTTTCTTGTAGTGAACTCCTTGGATTTAAAATGCACTTTTGTTTGTTTCCAAAATTTGCATGACTTTCATATTTTTCTTTCTGGTTTGGCCAATATTGGTAAGCCTCTAACTATTCCACTCTTTCTAATTTTGATCATATAATAAAAATTAACATATCACAATATTCTATGCCATATCAAGATTATTCTATGTTTCTTAGGCAACAGTTGTGTCTAATGTCATAAAGAAACATACATGTTGTTGTCACTTGTAATAACCTTTTCCACCAACTTTCTAGAATTTCCATTTATGTTCTCACACTCTTTAGATCTAAAAATCACCTCATGCCCATTATCACACATTTGACTAAAAACAAGGAGATTGTGCTTCAATCCATCAACATAAAGTACATTTTGATCTTTGGTCTTCTTGTCCAATCTAATTATTCTGGTGCCTCTAATGGGAACTATTGCATAATTTCCAAAACTGACATTTCCTTCTTCGTACTATTTTAGATGCAAAACATTTCTTATATCACGAGTCATGTGCTTGGAGCAACTACTATCAATCAACCATTGCTCCTATTTATCATGATCTATCAATGCAAGCTCACAATTTTCAACCTATTTCTTTGATATTTTCTCAACTTTCTGCTCATTAGATTTCTCTTGAGAGTGTTGCATGAAGGAGTTTGGAAGGCTAGATCTACATTCACTAGATTTGTGACCAAAATTATTGAATCGGAAAAAATCAATCTCATTCATGAGTAGAGAAAATAATTATTTCTATTTTCATGAAAACTATTTGAACCTTGAGCAACTCTTGATCTATCAAAATTTATTCTAGGAAACATATTCAAATTACAATTTATGGCTCTGTGTCCAAAATTTCTACATGCAAAAAAATAACCATAAAATAGTGTAGGATAACTAACATTTTGTTTATGTGATGGAGGAGTGAAATTTGAGGATCTTTCTTGCTTCACTTCATGTTTTTATGATTCGATTTCAGCTTCATTATTTCTCTCATTCTTTATTGTTGTAACACCATTTGTTTGATTTTCTTTTCCTTTAAAATCATCTACATAACTGGTACTTGGATGATATTTGACATTTTTTAGAGGAGGCTTAAACCCAAAACTAGTGTTATCATCCAGTGACCTTTGCATGTTGAGAATATTTTGCAAGGTTTTAGATCCCTTGACAAATTTCCATTTAGGCATGCTTTAGTTTCCTCTTTCAATAGATTGGCCCTTAATGCAACCATTTCTTCCTCAATTTTGTGGTAATTCTGTTTTGATTCTTATAGATGATTGGTGAGAACATTATCCTTAATTTTTTCTTCTCCAAATTATATCTTTAATCATATGAGGTCTTCTTCATGAGTGCATGCAATGGGAACTCCTCCAATATTCTACTTCAAATTTTCATTTTCATTTTCCAACTAGACAAGATTATTTTGTTGAAGCACAATTTGTTGCAGCAAAATTTCCTTGAATTTATGAAGCTCACCAAATTAGGTCTTCGAGGAATTATCAACCAAAGAATATTTATTCTCCTTTAATTAGTGTATTTCCCCTTTCATCTCCTTATTTTTTTCATGAGCTTTTTTCAACTCATCAAGTGCAGTAATGAGATCAAATTCATAATCAATCTCTCCATATCCTAGATCCAATTCATATTTGGACTCAAAATCCATAAGAACAAATTTAGTGTGATCTTCCTCTACTTCTAATGAATATTTATCACTGCTTTCATCTAAAATATCACTTTCTTATTTGGATTAATAGCTCCTTGTATTTTGAGCTTTTGATTTTTTAAATTGTTGAGATTTATCCTTTTTCTTTTCCTACTTTTATCTTCTTTTGTGTGGACATTTTATAGAAAAATTTCCAACTTCTCCACATTTGAAACACTTAAAAGTAATTATGCCTTTATACTTTCTAGCACCTCTCGTTAATTTATTGGAAAACTGAGAAAATTCTCCATCAAATCCACCAATAGAGTGCTCTTCCTCTTCCCTGATTTTCTTTAGAAGTTTCTTAAGCTTTTTGGTAATGGACTTGACCTTCTTGGAGGCCTTGAATGAACCTTCAATAGATTCATATTTCTCTTCTACAATGGGCATCTCTTAAGTTGGAAGAATTCAAAGAAATTGCTCCATGGTGAGAGTGATCAAATCAACTTCTTCCTCAAAAGAAAACACCTTGAGGTTAAATATTGCTTGTAAAGACCTCAATATTTTAGGAATAATGACTTCTTGTTCAAATTTTGAATTGATGCTCTTGATTAGATTGGTCACTGCTTCAACTCTTTTGAAATATTTTGCAATAGTTTCATCTTTCTTCATTTTCAAGCTCTGAAACCTCATCTTATAGGTTTGGAGCTTTTCTTTCTTCACCTTATGATATCCTTCATAGCTATTATCAAGCTTTTCCAAAACTTCTTTATATTATTTGTAATGCATGAATTTTATTAGCTCATTCTCACTAAGTGCTTCAATGATAACATTTCTGGATTTGGCAATTTTTTGAAATATCTTCTTTCCATTAGGGTCTAAAGGGAGAATGTTAGGAATAACATAACTAGTCACCACATTTTATTATACATCTACAACCAAAATCATGAGATTCCCTTCCATTCCCATTCTCCATAGATTATGGTTCTCACCATAAAAAAATTATAACTTTTACATCATGGCCAACCATTGTCCCTTCTCAAATTCTCCTTCCAACAATTGAGCTACAACAAAGGATCTATCTCTTATACCAATTTTTACACAAAAGTAATACTGCAGGGGGGTGGGGGTGTGTGGCGGGGGGGAGGGGGGGGTGGCGAATTAGTATTATGGAAATAGAAAATAATAGTTCTGCAAATACAAAACTTCTTCAAAAATTAACTTCGTAAATATAACATGATCAAGCACATGAAAACAAATTAACCATCACATATAGACACTTATATTTTAGGTGTTAAAACCCCTGAATGGCCAAAAAACACCAAATTGTTTGCTTCTTTTTATTATCTATTGCTTCAAACATTTTTTCATTACATTACATCAGCTAGAACCCACTATCATTGGAGCACTCGCCCCTTGATCAAATGAGAAATATTGGCCACAACCAACTTGCAGCACCAACTCCTACAATAAGAAAATATCAGGCACTGCTTGAAGTCCCCACTCCAAGTACAAATAATTCTACTCTAAAATGATATGATTCAAAAACCAGAATATTTTTGCATATATATAACATGCAAAAAATAGACACACTCATGCATCCACAATTGAGACTCTGATTGAGAGAACAATTATTTCCACATACACACTCTCCAAATAGATTTTCAATCACTTCACACTACTATCAAATTCTATTGAATATTTTACTTTGCACACAAAAATTATACAATTTTGAACTCACTGAAAAAATCATTGATTAGGAACTTTGAACTCAAGCACACTCACATATACACACACATACACACAGTTTTTCGAATCAACAAATGAACTTTTTTCCTTCTGATATTTGTAGAATCTAGAGATGGTTAAGTCAATTAATTTTTCAAATAATGGAACTAACACAAAATTTTTTCACACACTTTAAAATTGATTTAAATTGGCATATTAACCATATAAAATCACTCCTTCCACTATTCCTTTTGAAAATTTGGAAATTGATCACTTTCTAGAGGCCCCACAACTCATCCCGACCTTTTTTTTGAAAATGATGAAAATAGGCTCCGCCAAAAACAATTTAATTTCAAGAGAGCATGAGGAATCTGGATATTTTTTGATTTTTTTCCTTGGTCTCATGCACAACAATGGAAAAAATGGCTTTCTTCATTGCATAGTAACTACAAACTAGCGAATATAGAGTTCTAGTCAGTCCCACAACTCTTCATCCATGCAACTAGGAACTTACTTCCTTAATCGCTCTCTCTGCACTATAAAAATTTGGCTACCAATCTCCAGTCACTCCCACAAGCTTTTCTCCCAACAAGTTTTTTGTTTCCATCGCTAATATGAGCATCCATCCATGCGAATAGGGAAGATCGTCGCTTAAAACAAAATATCTAGCCCTCTAACTTGCAACATAGTTTCAGGGGAGTGAAGTGACCTGTAAACCATATCTCTAGAATCATATTGACTTAAAGAACCCAATTGTATGAATTCATCAATACATCACACACATAATTAAATATACCTCTATAATAACTGTAGCTTAGCTTCAGATGGGGCCTTATTACCTCATGAAACCTCTCCTACAAACTTATTATAGCATGTTACATCAGCATGGCAACCTTTAACAAGTATAAAAGAGACTCAAGAATTGAAATATAGACTCATGAGTACACAGTTCATCAGGTGACATCAATGGAAATATAGATAAGCCAACAGAATCAATGCGATGACTAGGAAAATCATAGAGAAACTTTGATTGTCTAACCTTCGACCTACACCCAATATCTTAGAGCTTGTAGATAGATGAAAAATCAATCCAAAAGGTGTTTTGGATGATTTGATCACCTCCATATATTCTTGGGATTACCACATGGAATTCACAGTCATCCATCCTAAAAATCCTATATTGTGGCATCCCTTGATCTTGTGAAAACCGTGACTCACCATCATTGATGCCTATATTGTTTGTTGCTCCAACAACATGTTTATTATACATGGGGAATCAATAAAGAAGTTCATCCTTTACCATCCTTTCATATCCATCAAAGATATTTATGATACATTATGGCTAGATGAGAGTAGTAGTGATGAGGATACATATTATGTTTATATTATTGATCATAATTTTTAGTTTATCAAATTTACTAAGGATAATCAAACCTATGACGTTATTGCTAACCTGGACACTTGGTAGAATTTTTCATTATTTTATCTTATCTTTAGCCAAAGCATCCAAGAGAGTTGTGATCCTCAAACTTCATCACCATTACATAACTTAGTGATTTCCATGGATACTCATGAGCCTGGTTTCCCTTGTAGAGGTGAGTACAACTAAATCCTTTTATTTTTAACTCACAGCTCAAATAATCCCAACATGTGAAATTGGTAAAAATGATGCAAAATAATCTTAATGCATGTGTGTGGAGTTATGAATACTTGAGAGGCATTAATCATAAGACTTGTACCCATCACATCTATATTCATGATGTTCCAAACCTGTATAATAGTGACAAAGAAACCCCACACTCAAAGATATTGTGAAAGAAGAAATCTAAAATCCCCTACATGCTAGTTTTATCTACCCCATTTCTAGTAGTTGATGGGTGTCCCCTTCATAGTATTTCTAAAGAAAGATGGTAGGTGGTGGATTTGTGTGGAATACAAAGACTTGAACAAAGACAACATTAAATATTGCATCTCTTGTTGTTTATAAGTCAGGTACTAGATACCCTCGCGAGTAAAAAATACTTTCCTTCTTTGATGAATTGAATAGTTATAACCAAATACAAATCACAATTGACGATTAGGAAAAAATTACCTTCACCTATCTATGGGGGAAAATGTCTTACAGGGTGCTCCCCTTTAAGCTGTGTGATTCCCTTGATACCTTAAAGTGAATGATATTATCCATATTTTCTAGTATTGAGTGTGTCAAGGTGTATATGGATGAATTTTCCATATATGGTGATGCTTTCTAGGAAGCCCTCAAGAACTTGGGAATAGTGTTGATGAGGTGCCAAGAGGCTAATATCACCTTAAGTAATGTAAAATGAAAAAATATGTTTAATGTGGGGATAGTACTTGGTCACATTTTTTTCAATGAAGGTGTACAAGCTATTCCTACCAAAGTTGAAGTTATCCTAAAATTTCTGGTACCCAAATCCCAAGACAAAGGAAGGATTTTTCTAGGACATGTGAGCTCCTACCAGAGATTCATTAAAAAAATTTCTATGATTGGTTCTCCTCTTATTCATTTACTAGATAAAGATATTAATTCTCTTAGACTAATGCTTGCCAATGCTCTTTTGAGGAATTAAATGAGAAATTGATCAAGGCACCTGTCCTGAGGGAACTTAATTGGTCCGTTTAATTTTATATATCTATCAATGCCATAGATGCTGCTATTGACACAACATTGGGACAAGAAAATGGTAAATCATCTTATGTTATTTACGCTTCTAGTGAGAACCTTTCACCTGTTGAACTAAACTATACAATAACAGAAATAAAAATTTTAGCTATAGTCTATGCCTTTAATAAGTTCAGACACTATACAACCAAACATGAGATTTGTGTCCACATGGATCAGTATACTATACAAATTTAATGAATAAACCAAATAACTAGTGGAAAAGTCACTAGGTGGTTATTATTACTACATGAATTTAACATTACTATTATTGATAGGCTTAGTAAATCTAATGTAGTAGTTGATTTTATTTCTAGAATAGATAATCCAAAGGATAATTAATTCCTATTAATGATTATTTCCTTGATGAAAATTTATTAATTATTTCTACTAACTCACCCTGGTTTTCATATGTAGTGAACTATTTAGGTAAGGGAAGACACCACAAAACCTTTCCACTAGGGAAAAGTAGAGAATTGTTAAAGACAGTGCCTCATCCTCCTAGGTTCAAGGAGAACTATTTACCATTGGTCTAGATTTTATTATTCATAGATATGTGCACGAGGAAAATGTGTTTGACATATTAAAGGCTTCCCATGATGAACCATTTGGGGGGCACTTCACAGATAATAAACCTATATATAAGGTCCTTCGTGCAAGCAATTATTGACCTTCTCTTTTTAAGGATGTCAAGAAAAATTTACACTAATGTGATATTTGTGAGTGGATGGACCATCCTCTACAAGCTAAAAGAGATGAATTTATGTCCGCATGTAATGTTGAGGTAATGATGGATCCCTTTGGAAAATGGGCCCTTGATTTCATGGGACCTATCATGTCAAAATCACTCAATTAAAGGTATATTTCGGTTTTCACTAATGTTTTTACCAAGTGGGTTGAGGCTAACGTTGTTTCCTTTGCCATTGAATTTTATATTGTATATTTTATGTTTGAAGATATTTTTACTAGATTTGGTGTGCCTCAAGAAATTTTGACTAACTAGTGTTCATAGTTTACTTCAAATCTTGTGAAATCCATCATGGAGGAAAAAAAATATTAGGCACCAAAAGTATTCTTTGTACCATACACATGCCAATGGCCAACTGGAATCCACCAACAAGGTTATTGAACCCATATTGCAAAAAAATACACACATGCATCAGAAGGATTGGAAACCTCGGCTTCCTAAAGCCTTTTGGGCATATCAAAACATGTGGATGAATAGTACCAAACTCATGCCTTATGAATTAGTGTGTGGAATTTTTTCTTTTATTTCCTACTGAATTTTAGACTAAAACATTTAAAAATGTACTACAACTAGGTCTTGACCTCTTTGAGGCACAACAACATCGCCTTCTATGGTTGAATGAACTACATGAAATGAGGAGTGATGCTATCCAACAAACTACTCCGGGTCAACAACAAAGGAGAAGATGGCATGAGCAATTTCTAAATAAGTAGTTTCAACTAGGCGATTGGGCTCTCCTATTTGACCCAAAGTTTAAAAATTTAAAGGGAAATTTCATAAACATTGATCGGTTCCATATGAGGTCATGAGTTCTTTTGAAATTGGAATACAATAAATTAAAACTATTGATGAGTAGTGGACTATCTTCTTGGTGAATGAGCACAAGGTAAATTATATGAACAACCCACTACTAAAGAAGAATTTATTCAATAAGTAGAGAAACATTAAAAATTGGAAATTATTGGTAGGAAAAACTTCTAACCTGGTGTAAGCATCTCTTAACCTATAATTTTCCTTTGAAAAAAAAATAAAAAATAAAAAATAAAAATAAATCATAAAAGAAAAAATTGTAAATATAAAACAATGTTTAGTCATGAAAACTAGCTTACTGGCATTACTAAATAGGATATCTGCTTGAAAACTAGGTCACTGGTAGTCATATTATCACTTAAATAATTAAATAAAAAGGGAGTGCTAACTAAAATTTTCAATATTTTGGGTTGTTACTAAGAAGAAGTCAGTTTCTAGGACTACTCTTGGTGGCTGCAAACTAGGTCTATGGAATTATTTGTACTTACCATGTTCAAGTCGACCATTTTTCCAAATTTGCATACAATTAGTAAACATGTTCCCACTATAGTTGATTTGGTTTGTATTGGACACCAACATTATCATTAATTCCTTAAAATATGATCATTTTCTTCCAAATCTAATCATCTGTGTTTGGCCCATATTCATTTCCCTATCTCCCTTGTCCCCTCTTTTACTACCTCTCTTTTACATTCCTCCCATTCTCATCATTATACCCTTTTCCCTATTTCTTTCATCACCTCTTTCACTTACCCTATTGTATATTCCTCCCATTCTTATCACTATAGTCTTGTCCCTATTCCCGTTGTCCCCTCTATACTACCATATCTTCATTTCCCTCCTATCCTTTCATTTTATTTTCCTTTTTCCATTGTTCACTCTACATATTGTCCATATTTTATATCCTTCCCATTATTATTGATTCATTACACTAATGTTCCAATTCTCTTTTTCCCCACTTCCAGTCTTGGCATGTCTCTATTGATGTGATGCAATGTAAGGAAGATCCAACATACATTCCTTTTTACTAGTTTCGTGGCATCTAGATCAAATGAGGAATTTCCATTATATTTTTCATTTTTGATATAGAACTATAAGAAATCTACATAGGGTGCAAGATTACCTATAACTTATGAGCTCTCTATTATAAATTTTGAATTGAATATATTTTTTTTAAATATATCTAACTTCTAGGAAGGTATGGATACATAGTTCTGTGAGATAAAATTATTTTTCAATCAACCTAACAATATTTTGGCAGTACTATTGTATTAAATATCAAGCTTCAAAGGGACGACAAGCATCATTTGTAAGAAAAATTATTATTGGTTATAATCGCATACATGACTTAATGATACCTCTAGTACCAAAGGAAACATTACTTTTATATAATTTATATAATGTGTAAGAGTTATAAAAATGCTTCAACATATTTAACCTTTTCAAATTAATTTTTAAAACCGCGTCTTAGCATAATTCTCCATTTTTTCTCATCATTAAGGGAATCAAGGTGCGAAGTAGTGGTTTCTCCACTATCATTTCTTCCATAATGCTGACATTTGGATTCATTATTGATTTGAGCCTGAATGCCCTAAGTTGAAACTCTTCATTTAACTAGTTAGACCCCTATTTCTATTATTCCCGTTTTGACACTATCTGCTCTCTTTTAATATCCCATGATTCCCTACGTCATTTGAGTCCTTAGCCTTCCCTATCGTTGGAAAAAATAGAAAATTTGGTAGAAATTCTCATGGGAAAATTAGGTCCAGTGAGCTTGGAACCATGAACCGCGAGGGAAATGGAGGGATGTCTAGAATTAAATTATACCTTGCCTATATATAGGTTGCAGGATGGATGCTATTTTATAAAAGTTTCAATTTTTTTACACAAATATAGCTTGGGAATTTTGTAAGAAATTCAATTGGGAGGTCACTACCATTAGTAGATTAGTGATGGGGGTCTTAAATTTTCTTATTTCCCAAGCCATGGGCCTTCCCCGCTAAGGTGATAAGTGTTTCAAGAATTAAGAAGTGGAGCAAGGAGTATGGAAAATGTTTGTTATAGAGCCTAGTTACAAGGAATATTGGAAGACAGGTGTCCCTCGTCATTATGTTGTGGATAAATTATGATATTTGTTATATGTTTTGAATAAGTTTGTGGCCTAAGAAGGCACGCACTCCACTACATTCCTTTATCATGTGAGGATGTTGCTACATTTTGAATATGATGAGTTAAATAATTTTCCCTATTTTCTTTACAAAAGCTTTATTTGAATGATGTAGGGGTTAAACAGAGACCCCCAACACAAGTCTCGTATGTTATGTATCATTATGGATTAATTATTGTATTGATTTATGAGGAAATTTTTTAAATTGGAATGCTTCCTCATTAAAAATCAATTTGAAAACCCTAGGGTTCTAGTCACAAACCCTCAAAGAAACCTAAATGAAGAACAAGATAAGTCTTATTTTTCTGGAGGGTAGAATTTGACATGGATCAAAGGTTATAATTTGAAGAATGAATTGAAAATAGTTTCAAACATAGTTGAAGAGGGCTCAAAGAAGGACACAGAAATAAAAAAAAATAGTCCTTATGTTAACAATAAGGGTGAAACAAATTATAACGAAAGGTAAAAACAACCCCCCCCCCCTCCCCCATTCAGAGACTCATATACAGGTCAAGAAATTTCATGTTCCTTCATCCATTGATGGGCTAGAACATAAGTATGAACACTCTACATTAGAAGAGGTTCATTTTTATATTAGGGAACATAATTTTCTAGATGATGCAAATTGTATGCAGGAGGAACCTAGAGATGAAATTATTCCCATGAAACAAGTGACCAGTGATAAGTGTTATGCTCTGAGTAAGAATTCAATTGGAATGGAAGGAAAGAAGAAATCAATAGTGCATGAGACTATTGTATCCACAAGCACATCTAAACACAATATGAAATATACAAAATACACTAATGAATCACTTCTAGTTAATTTTTTATACTAGAAATTTGGGGATGGGAAGAAAAGTAGGAAATTGGGGAAGCAAGTTAAAGAATTTAAAATCCTTGAGAGATACCTTAAGTCTCATAACTTGATGATGAAATCTAGAAATGAAGAGTTGTAGAAACAAGTATAACAACTAAGGGAATATACTAAGAGCACTACTAGATTATTCAAGACGTGGCACATATATACTTTCTTTGCATACGAGTAAAATAAAAAGTTGAAGAGAAAGTTAAAGGAAATGCATAGTGCTGGTATGATAAGGGCTAATATTCACATTGGGAAATGAACAGATGAAGACTTTGGTTTTGCTAAATTTTTCATGGAAACGATTATAATGTATTGCGACAAAAAATTTGTTTGTGCGAGGACACAGAAACTCATTGGGATAACAGAGATTTCAGGATGCTGAAGTAACTAATGGAGTTAGGTCAAAGTGGGTGCACTTTGATGAAGCTTTTGGTTGGTATTAGGCTGATATTTGGGGGATGATATTTTAATCTTTCTACAATAGATCTCTATCTCACATAGGATTAACTAACAATTCAAACCAAACCTATCTCCCTATGGATTGTTACTATATGTTTATTTTTGTACAACCACTCTCGCTAGTACTAGCCTATCTTTATACTACAACTATTATAAAAATATATCTTTCATTCTTATCAAACGTATAGGTTATATTCTAATGATATGTTGTTGATTTTAATCTTTGAATCATTGTAAGTAGTCACCAGAATTTGCTATATCTTTGTGATATGTAAATATTGATTACTTTTATTATTAAAGCTATTCTAGGTTCTATATATCATTTTTTTCTTTCAATAAGCTCTATGATATAATCTTCTTCAGAACATAACAAGGTTGTTGATTGAGACCACCAACAGTCTGATTCCCTCTTCTTCTTTTTCACTTTTAGCTTTCGTATATAGGGCCACTCATTCATTGTTTTAAATTGTAAAGTGTGGTGTGCTAATCAACCTCGTAACTCTGAGATATAAGCTGATTTATGTCAACACAACATAATATTTAATTCTCTATTCTTGGTATAGTATATTAATTGTATGTCTATGTGAATTGCATATATATATGAAAAGTGTGAGGATTGAAATTGTGTGTATCACATCTCTTAAATGCTAGGCCTTGAATCGATTGTAGCATGCTATAAATCGACAATATTTTTATAATGATACATATGTTGCTCTATTTCCCATAAGGAATTTTTTATGGCTCTTTGCATACAAACGTTTTGAAGAGGAATGCGATCCTAGATTTAGTAACCTCTAGCTTCCATCTAAGATTTTTATAAAAAATTTGTTGAGCTATAGTGGCTATAGGGTATTCATGAAATAATACTTTGATATTGATCTATTCCTTCTTGTGGTATCTTTGCAATAGATTACATTTTATAGATCTTGCCTATCTATTGGAGTTCATTTTACTTTAATATTTATGCTAAAAGAACGTGAGACACATATCAACGATATTTCGATATAGATATATATACTTGTTGCCTTACTCTCTAAAAGCTAAACCTATGTAGATCATTGCACATGAATGCTTGAAAATGAGTATAATATTAAATCTATTGAGAAATAAAGAGGCTATAGTATTAGGATATTTCTGTTAAAAATGATAATTGTTTGGGACTGATTTTTACTTAATAAAACACCATGAATATCACTGAAAAATAGAGGACACAAGATATAGGTTCTTAGCCATGGAAAAAACCCTCTCCAAGAGGAAAACCTAAAAAAATATCTTCTTATATATATATCAGATGAAAGTGAGATATCTAAGGCCCAGTACCACAAAAACCAACTCTAGATTCCAATTCAAATATTCCATTCTTCTCAACAAAATCACCTTAAAGAAGCCAACAACAAGAGATGTAGCAAGGACAAATCTCTATGAATATTCCAGCACAAAAGTCTTCTTCCATCTTAGATTTTGGCCTTCTATCTTCTGGGAAATTTCAAATCTAAATAACTCAAGAATGTATAACCAAAAGAGATCATATAATCTTCTATTTATAATATCTAGAGAGGTGTGAACAAAAATGTCCATTGGGAGAGGATCGACTTGTCATGTAGGTCTATTGGATTGTAGCGGTATTTTTTACTTGAAATCACATATTAAAAAATATTTTCTCTTTTTATTTACAATATCTCCAAATAGTATTTTGACTCATTGACTCAAAAAATTCTAGAAGCAAGAAGAACATGCTTATCTAATAATAATAATGATAATTCCTTTTGAGCATGAAAACCACACCTTTTTTTTTCATTTTAGATAAAATACATATAGCTACAATTATGAAGACCGAAACTAGTTACATCCTTCAACAGAAGCCAATATCCTATAGATTTCCATTAATTTCTTTAACAAAATCTCTTTCAAACTCTTGTGACTACAGATTGATTACATAATGGTCCTCTTTGGTTTCATTATTCCCTTTCATGGATTTGTGGAAACATATTTTCCAAGGCTCGTATTTTTATTGGGGTTTGCATTGATTTGATTTTTATGCTAATAGGTTATGCATGGGTCTTATTAATGAAAATTAAACCCTAATATATGAATGAGTATATTTTTTTTTGCATGTGACATTTTGTTTGAATAGCTAGCACACTACTTTCGTTTTATATTGAGTTGATGATTGATTGAAGAAGGTTTTTAAACCCTTTCTATTTTAGAGCACATTTTTTTTTGACACAAAGTGAATGACAATTAGGCTTATGTAAGGATTTGAGGTTCAATTTACTTTCATTAGAGGAAATTTTAGTCTAAAAGTGGCCTCCTAAAGAAAAATAATAAAATAATAGTCAAAATTATAAAAAAAAAGAAAGATGAATTTCAGAGGGAAAAGAAGAAAACTTCCTTTTTAATTGTATTTTTGGCCTATCTCCTCATAGGTTTACTCAAATTTCAAGTGTAGACACTCTATGGATGTGGAATTAAATTTTGCATCAGACAAGTACCCATTATGAATACTTTTGAGAAGACCCACATTAATAAAAATTGAAGATACATTAAGAAAACAAGTTGAACATTTTTTTTAATGTATCTTCAATTTTCATCAATGTGGGTCTTCTCAAAAGTATGCATAATGGGTACTTGTTGGATGTGAAATTTAATTCTGCATCTACCGAGTTTCTACACGTGAAATTTAAGTAAACCTGTGAGGACATAGGCCAAAAATACAATTAAAAAAAAAGTGGTTTTTCTTCTTTTCCCTCCAAAATATTTACATGTACCTATTTTTAAATTTAAAGAATTTTAATTTGTTTACATATTATGACATGGAAATTAGATGAAAAATTATGGGCACTTTTAGGCAGAAATTTCCTCTAATGCCTTTTGAATTTGTTAAGAAATTTTTTCTTTGCATTTCATTAGGAGATAGAATTTAATTAATTTTTCAATCCTCCTTTTGATGGTGTGATGAGACCTATATCCCCTTTGTCCCCTAGACAACTGAGAGATACTTCATAGAGTTCCTTGGCCCAATAGGGATCTAGAAGTATGATATATTCCTTTTGGTGCTTTGAAGGTGTGAGAGTCATTATGGTTTCTAACTCCCTTGTCCTCTAGACAATTGAGATAGACTCCAAAGTTTTCTTAGCCTGGTAAGGAGCCAATGTGAAGGAATTATAGTGACCAATAATTATATTTTATTTTCAATAAATGCCATTCAGATTGTAGGATTATAATATAGCTCAATGGACGGATATGTTTTGTACGAATATGAAAGTGTTGAATGAAAGTTTCTAGAGCAAGACAAATATTGGTTTTGTAGGTACCTAAGGTATCCTTCTAGCACATATTGTGTTGTGCCTCAAAGCTTACGATAACCCGAATTGACATTATATAGTTAGAAAATTAACTTAGAATAAATCACACACAATAATATTTAATAAGGCATTTAATCTTTTGATATTTGCATTAAATTTATGTTTTTTGTTTTGTATTATAAATCATCCTCTATATACAAATGGATATCATTGAATTGTAATTTTATTTATTTTTTACATGCAAGAGAATTATTTTTTAATCCCATAATTAATACCAACTTATATGTTATAATGTGAGATAATACGAAGACCTTTATCTTCTACATAATACATATCACATCATAGTATAAATAATAAAATGAAAATACCAATTTTCAAAGTTGATAATATCAACATATTATATGTACATTTCAATACAATACAATGAGATATCACCATAAGAGATTTATATCAAGATTCATAATAGGCTACTCATAAACAATCCAATGTTGTTTAGGAAATGTTGTCCTTTTTTAATAACCATTATATTTTCTAGAAATTACATGAGGTCATTTTTATATATGATTACACCTACAACAAGTAGAGACACAAGTTGTTTATGGAACATCGTGTCATGATTATGTATGCAGTCATGGTAAAGTAGCTATGTAGGGAAGATGTTGAAAATTGCACTAATTTAAGTTTAACGTTGAATTTTCAGATAAACCTCACTTGGTAAAATATTCAAAATACATTTTACAACAATAGTGGTGAGTTTTGGACCCATGGTTTTGGTACCTGTAATTTTTCATCTATTGAAACCTTTAAATGGGATTGGATTACTTTACTATAAAGTGTTTGGAGGTGTCTCTTGAAGCCTCACTTAGCTGTGAGATGGGTCTGGTTAAGGATAGTCACAAATATATTGA
Source organism: Pinus albicaulis (assembly GCA_034641835.2). NCBI lineage: Eukaryota > Viridiplantae > Streptophyta > Pinopsida > Pinales > Pinaceae > Pinus > Pinus albicaulis. Next base: position 4,169,082 of record MU968493.1, on the reverse strand, counting down.
AGTTGGTTTCTCTGATTTTATATTTTCCATGAAAAAATAGTGTTATTGTTTCTATGATATATTTTTTTAATTTTTCCTCACATTTTCATCCTAACAAATGATATCATAGAGATATTAACCTATAATCTCTAAGGAGTCATATTGGTCTAATTTTTATGTTGTAGATGGAGTAATTGTTGTTGTACCAAAGATCACACTGAGGGGGGTGGGGGTGAATCAGTGTGGAAAACATTTACCATTTCACAACTTTTTATTATTGAATATTTATGTAACAATGTATCATAACTACTTTTAGCATATAAAAAATAGAACAATGCATTAAGAAGCCATCACATCACTTCAAAATCATACATGGTTTTACTTGGAAACACATAAGGGATAAAACAACATAACTCTTCTTCTTCTTCTTCTTCACTTTATTAGATATCTTTGGAGGCATCAACCTATTAGACAAAAATTCCACCAAGATATGAAAGCAACTACTTGGGTAGGCTAAAATATAATTAAGGCACCAACCTTGAAAATGTGCAAAAATTTGCTCACTATATGTTATAATTTGATTGAGGCACCAACCTCATAGATAAGAATGTTTTTAATTTCTCTAGGATTTGACCTAATTGAGGCACCAACCTTAGTGGTATGAAAGCTTCAACTTTTTGTAGGCTCCAACCTAATTGAGGCACCAACCTCAATGGAGGCACCCACCTCCTTCCTCAACTTCTTGTGGACCTCCTTTTAAAATATTTCAAATTGTATCCACTTCCTCTTCAATCAATATAAACATTCAAACTTAACAAATGTTTGCCGCCACACTACTGTCAATAACACGTCATACCCTATTCATACTTTTTTCCAACATGTTCATTAATATAGTCCCATAAAGCCCATCTCAGAACTTATTCTTACCACATATACCAAGCCCACTTCAACCTACTCATTAGCTTCCAAAAAACATACTACTTATTTTGAACATGAAGAAAAAATCATGTAGTATTTTAATTCCTTCCTAAATTTTCATCACTGATCATGATCACCATGCTTCATCCAAAATAAAATTTGACTTATAAATGATCCTAGAAACCTCCAAAAGCCATATTGAAGTATATAAATACTATACAAAAACGAATCATTATATAAGATGAAAGAATAAGGGTGCATTAGACAAAATGAAACTTTTATGGGAACTACAAAATGGTGACTTTTGCAAAATAAATTAAATTGGGCACACCGAAACCACCCACATAATAAAGTTTGACTGAGTTTAACTAGAATCAAACCAGGGAATTTCACTGTTTAAAGAACAACACATAATAACCTAACCACATCATGGATTCGTGACCGTTGGGTGAGACAATGTCACATATTCAAATATTGGATCCCAAGCCAAAAATTTGTGTCAAAACTTTTCTGGAACTATCACTGAATGCCATACACATATGCAAAACAATTTCCCAATGAATTCAACCATTCAACTGTCACAGAATAGATCAACCATTCTACCACATTAAACTTGCAACAAAACACATATATGATTTCAATTCATTTTAATTTTCTATTTGAATGGAGTCACAACACAATATATATACATTGTAGGTTTTAACCCTATACAGAAATTATCTCCAAACAAATCTTAAAATAGAAAATAAACAATAGCGAGAGCATAAAACATAAAACAAATAAACACAGATATTTTCCCCTGGATCCCAAATTGGGACGACTAGCTTGATTTTTCATTATATTCCTTTTAGTGTTACAACACATATATATACATGCCGAAGCATACATAAACCCCAATCCATTAACCCTGGAATAGAACATAACCGTAGTTCCCTTGACTGGATCTACAAAATACCAGGGGCCAAAAACCATCGTCCCCCAAAACCATGTGCAAACTCATTCACAAAACCATGGGTGGGTCTGCCTATGAGTGCTTCCGCACACCAAAAACAATTTTCTGGGGCACTGCCCGAACCCCCAAATTGGGGGCTGTCGCCACCCCTGTGACCTCCCTACTGCGCCTGGCACAACATACAACATGTGGGACTAGTCGTGGAAAGAATATAACACATACCCAAAATTTTCCCACTTTTTGTTTTCTTTCCGCAAGGGAGCCACAAGAGAGCTTTGTCCAGCTCTGAAAAACCCATTGTTTCTCTACACCAAGATAACTTCTAAGTGCTCACAAAATTTTTTAATTCATCTGCAAAATTCTTCAAAGTGTCCACCTTTACTAGAAACACCCTTTTATCCTCAACCATATCTCTCTCAAAATGATATTGAACATCAATGTGCTTTGTCTTTGTAATATAAGTAGGGTTCTTAGCCAATAAAATTTCACTTTGGCTATCACAGTCTATCCTTATAGCTCGTTGCACCAACCCCATACTTAAACACAATCTTTGCAACCAAACTACTTCCTTGCTTGCATGAGTGGCTACCATGTATTCTGCCTCTGTAGTTGAAAGAGCCACTACAGACTGTCTTTTACTCATCCAAATGACTACACCTCCAAATAGGCTAAACACATACCCACTTATAAATCTTCTTTGTTCCAGAGCTCTAGCCGAGTATGCATCAACAAAACCACGAATTTCCAACACTCTTTCAAATCATGGTCTTCCCTGGTAGCACAAGCCATAATCACTAGTGTCACGCAAATATCTGAAAACCCACTTCACTGCTGTCCAATGCTCCTTCCCTGGGTTTGACATAAATCTTCTCAATACTCCCACTACATGTGCAATGCCTGCTCTAGTACAAACCATTTCATACATCAGGCTACCCACTGCACTTGCATATGGAGCATGGGACATATCCTCCTCTTCTTCTTGTGTCTTGGGACACTGTTCAGCAGACAAATTTACACCTACAGGAATAGGAACCTTCACCACTTTACTATCCTGCATATTGAACCTCTGTAATATAGTCTTGACATACTTCCTATGGTTTAACCAGAGCTTCCTCTTTGTCCGATCTCTCTTAACTTCCATGGCCAAAATATAGTTTTTAGCACCAAGATCCTTCATGTCGAATTTGGAGAACAATTGGGTCTTCAAATATTCGATAATTTCTTTGTCATTTCCAATCAACAACATATAATCCACATACAAGACCAAATAAATAACACGGTCACCAATTAATTTAAAATAAACACAGTGATCCTCCTTTCTTCTGGTGAAGCCAAGTCCCTGTATATAGGTCTCAAATTTCTGATACCAAATCCTTGGTGACTGTTTTAACCCATATAGAGAATTCTTTAACCTGCATACCAAATATTTCTTCCCCTTCACCATAAAGCCTTTAGGTTGTTTCATGTAGATATCCTCTTCTATATCCCCATGAAGAAATGTTGTATTCACATCCATCTATTCTATCTCAAAATAAAATGCACCAGCAATAGATAAAAGTAATCTAATAGAAGTAACTTTGGCAACAGGAGAAAAAATATCACCAAAATCAATTCCCAGCAACTGGGAATAACCTTTTTCTACCAACCAAGCTTTGTATTTCTCCACCTTGTCTTCTACATTCATCTTCTTCTTAAACACCCACTTGCTCCCAATGGGCTTCCTTCCAGCTGGAAACTCCACCAGATCCCATGCCTCATTTTTGTGTAAGGATGCCATTTCATCAACCATGGCCTCCTTCTAGAGGTTTCCATCCTTTGAATCTACTACCTCCCTGAAAGTTCTGGGATCATCATCAGTTACATTTAAACCGAAATTTGAATAGAAAGAAGATGGACGATACCTTCATGGTTGTCTTCTTTCCCAAGATGATCTTCTCATAGATGGAGTTTGTGGCTCTTCCTCTTCTGAGTCTTCTTCTGTTGTAGATTCTGATTCATCCTCCTTTAGCTAAAACTCTATCTTCTCAGGTTCCTTTGGTAGGACTTCATGTTTAACAACATCTTTCACCTCTCTAGACACCACATCTCTGTTGTACAAAACCTTCCTTGTTTCCAGGTTTCAAAGCTTGTAACCCTTTAAACCATCCTTATACCCAATAAAGATGCACCTTTCAGATTTATTATCCAACTTGGTCCTTTTCTCCTTTGGAACATGTACATATGCATCACATCCAAATATCCTCAGATGTGAAGGAGAAGGTTTCTTACCAGTCCATACCTCATGTGGAGTCTTATCTTCCAACGCTGATGAAGGTGATCTGTTAACCAAGTAACATGCAGTCTCCACTACCTCTATCCAGAATTCTTGTCCTGACCCAGTACCACTGAGCATGCTTGTTTCCTTTTCCATCAACGTTTTGTTCATTCTTTCTGCAACTCCGTTTTGCTGAGGTGTGTATGGAGTAGTCTTCTACCATTCTATACCACACTTCTTATAGAACTCTTCAAATTCCTTCTTGCATAACTCCACACCATTATCTGTCCTTAGTACCTTTATCTTCTTCTCTGTCTGGTTTTCCACCAGAGCCTTAAATTCTTTAAATTTTTCAAAGACTTCAGATTTCTTCCTCAAGAAATATATCCATGTATTACTTGAGAAGTCATATAAGAATGGAACATAGTACACAGACTTACCCAGTGATGGAACCGACACAGGTCCAAACACATCACTGTGCATAAGCTCTAATATCTTGTTCACCCTCTTAGCACCAGAAGGAAAACTCACCCGATTTTGCTTCCCATATACACAATGTTCACAAAAATCGAAATCTAGAGAGCTATTAGACATACCTTCTACCATACCATTTCCATGCAGTATCCGAAGGCCCTTCTCTCCAATATGTCCAAGACATTGATGCCATAGCATGGTATTTTCTCCAGAGACCACTAGGCTTTCCGCTCCACTTTCAGGAACCACAGAACTGTTGCACCCATCAATAACAGTGTTGCCCTAAAGCTTTTACAGAGTTCCAATCCGAACTCCCCACATTAATACCAATGCTCCTCGAACCATCATATAGTTATCTTTCTCAAACACTATTTTTACACCTACATCATCCATCTTGCTTACAAAAAACATATTTCTGGCCAATGCAGGAATGTGCAGAACACCAAGAAGTGTTCTAACCCTTCCACCTTGCAGCTTCCGCTTGAATTTTCCACGTCCGACAATTCTAGCCTTCCTATCATCCCCTAAGAAGACATCACCACCATAATATTTATCATACTCGCAGAACCACTCCCTATGGGGAGTGAAGTGAAAGGATTCACCCGAGTCAATAAACCATGACTCATGATCTACATGTGTATTTGAAGAAGAAGCCAAATACACATTGCCACCTTCATCTAAGGTGGTTTTCACCTCTGCAGAAGGAGCATCATTAGATCCCTTTCCTTTCTCAGGAGCTTTAGATCTGCAGTCCTTTTTGTAGTGCCCTTTCAAACTTCATTTCCAGAACACCTTTATAAACTTTCCAAGATATTTAGGTCTCCCTCTAGATTTATATCTCTCACTCGAAACCTTATTCTTGTTTCTATTTTGGGAACTTGCTCGTACATATAAGGGATCTCCATTCTGACCCTCCATATTTCTCCGTCTCATTTCCACCGACATCAACGCTGAGACAATGTCATCAAAATTCAAGGTATTTGTATTGCTACCTATTGCAATAACTAGACTGCCCCATGAGTCTGGTAGAGAACACAAAAAAACTGATGCACTTATCTTCATCTGAGATTTTAATAACAGATGACAACTGACTTACCATAGTATTGAAGGCGTTCATATGCTCTATCACTGAGTCTCCATCCTTCATCCTCAAGTTATAAAGCTTTTTCCACGGGAACAATTTATTCACGAGAGACTTATATTGGTACAAAGTCCCTAGCTTGTCCCATAAGGTCTTCTTCATAGCTTCCCCAGACACATTCAACAATACTGAATCTGAGACACACAACCATACTGTGCTCTTTGCCTTCCGATCCAGCTTCTTGCAGTCTTCATTTGACAATATCATTGATTTAGTACCTAGATCTACCACAGTCCATTGATCTTTATCGACCAGTAGGTCCTCCATCTTGAGCTTCCAAAACTCAAAACAATGACCATTAAATTTCTCAATCTCTATCTTTCCACTGCTCGCCATCTTCTTTCACCGCAAGAATCGATCCTGTAGATCTCCCACTGAACAGGGTCTACCATAGGCCCAAGCAAAAAACCCTCAGCAGCAAAGGCACCCCCTTGAAGCCGAAATAGCTCTGATACCAAACGTAGGTGTTAACCCTGTACAGAAATTATCTACAAACGAACCTTAAAATAGAAAATAAACAATAGCAAGAGAATAAAACATAAAATAGAAAACACAGAGATTTTCCCCTGGATCCCAAATTGGGACGACCAGCTTGATTTTTCATTATATTCCTTTTAGTGTTACAACACATATATATACATGCCGAAGCATACATAAACCCCAATCCATTAACCCTAGATTAGAACATAACCATACTTCCCTTGACCGAATCTACGAAATAGTAGGGGCTGAAAACCATCGCCCCCCAAAACCATGTGCAAACTCGTGCACAAAACCAAGGGTGGGTCTTCCTATGAGTGGGACTAGTCGTGGAAAGAATATAACACATACCCAACATACATGGGTGTGGTCTCAGGGATTCGAGGGCTAACCAAAGCTCCATATAGCACTCGATAAAAATTTTTAAATGTGAATATAACCTTGGTCTTATCTCTCTAATGTGATAACCATGACCATTTAACCTCATTAAAAAATTTCATTAAGCCTCATATGACCCTGCCATGTGACCCTAACCTAGGGGTCCATGTTCATCCACATGATGATATTAGCATGATGTCATCATGCCATGTAGAATCTCACGAGGGTAGCCATGTGTCACCCAATTTGACTCTTTGATTAATCGAAAGTTTCCATTTGGACCTTCAACATGGTAATCTCTACATGTTCCATGTCATTGTGTTGACTTTACCTCATCCAACCAAAATGTGTCATGTCATCCTTGTTGATACATCATCGGTGACTATGTAGAGGGGTCACACCATTGCAAAATAATCCAATAAATCATTTTCATGTGTCACCCTTATTGTGATTTTGTATATAGGGCCACATCATTACCAAGATATTCAACCAAATGCTTCCATGTGTTATAATACAATTTGCCATTGTAGTGGGGCATCTCCAGTTAAATAGCGCACATGTTGGAATATATCTATTATTTTATCGAAGAAAATTTCATTATAACGAACCACATTAAACTTCATGCATATATGGTTTCCATCCACCATGCATTTAATTAACTATCTATTGATCCTCTTGGATTTTGTGCACTATTTAAAAAATGTATGTTCTAGGGGTTTTTCCCTATATTTTTATTCCTTTACCATTATTAATTTTCAAATGGAAATAACTTCTCATTAGGGAGGAGTCTTTTGCAGCAAGATATAGCATTGGAAATTTCTTGACAAGGAATACCCACCCATGTTATTCATATGATCATTAGGGCATCATAAGTATGTGAAAAAATAAACAATATTCATGCCTCTTTTGAATTCACTTGATGAGGGAATGCAACATATATAATTGTCCTACTGATTTATTTGAAACATGAATGACATTGCTTCTATCTTAGAAATCCCCTTTGATATCAAATGAAAATATTGTGTGCAACAATATCCTACTGTACAATTGATGGAAAAACCACCAGACATTGATGCCCATTGATGTCAATAGACCCATGTGTTATACAAAATCTACGAATGCGGACAAAAGTATCTTCCATAGACTGGGTGGCCTACCCTTGAACAACTAAAAGACAAAGGAGCTAATGTTCCACTTAAACTAAATAGATAGTGGGATGAAGCCTACCCGTAATATGTCGTATGATGCACTCCTCTCTTTGCTTGAATATTCCAATCCTAGCTTTGATTGCTATAATTATAACATGCACTCTCAAATAACACAATCAAATTATCTATGAAATCTATATAACATCATATAATTACTTTAGTCAATGGATCAACATGGCATCAAAATACATGAAATAATGAGATCACATATAGGAAAACGAAGATCTCTTTTCTTTAACATAAATGGAGTGAGTTACAACCAAATATTGGATTTGATCTTGTATATGAGCTCCTCCAAGTTTACTTGTCCTTATTTTCCATAAAGTATACCTATATGTCACCCTAATTCATGGACTAATGACTCTTCACAACAACAACATGATGGTAGAATATATCTCCAAAAGCCAACCCCTAGCCTGTAGATGGCTACAAATATATAGAAGAGGATGGTAATTTGGGAGTTATTATCCATTTACCAATCTAGCCTTTAGATCCACTCAGGATGACCTCAAGGGATAAGAGATGGAAACTACAAGCTATGATAGGATAGTATTTGGGAGTTTTATCTGAAGTAAATATTGCGACAACTCATGGAAGATTTTGGAAGAGGAAGCTTCTGATATACCTTTTATTTCAAAGGTTAATAAGGATACAACCATCTCTAGAACCATCCTAAGTTTTATACCCATCAAAGTATTGAGTCCAAATGTTAGTATCTGCTGGTATTGTTCCTACACTTGTAGTATGTACATTTATGTTACATATTTCATTAGCACCGGTTAGACTACAAGGAAAGAGCTACAACTATATATCAGATGGTATAGGAGATGGATTCACTTCGTAACATCCATTGTTGACCTCTATAAAACAATTTCCAAAAATAACATGTGCAAAGTTTATTGGCTCATTGTGTTACTTGAGAAATGTCAAAGTATGTTTCATGTAAGGCTCAATTTCTACTTGAATATGATTATTTATTCCCTTATAAAGAAGCCATAAATGTGTACAGTCTATAGAAAAGTATCCTTGTATTTTGATGGACCAATCTTTGCTAAGAAGTAGAACATAGGCTTCAAGAATGTCCACAGTAAAAATATTGATGCATTTGTGAAATATATTTATGATTATAATTTGATGATAACATTATTTAGTTCACCAATTTCTTGGACCAAATATCTATTTGCATCAGTTATATCCCATTTGGAATTAATCTTCTTAGCAACAGATAAAATTTTGATGTTTGTAGATGCACCAAAATCAACGAGAAAATTATGGACATTATAGTTAAATATTTTAAATATTAAAATAAAAGGAGGGAAAATAGTATGATATTTCATATTAGCAACATTAATTACAAATTCGATAACACCATGAGATTTGCCCGAAAGGCATGAGAAGAAGAAACTTCATTACCTAACAAAGGCTATGATGCAAATTCTTGGATTATTAGTTCATGTTGTCCTACTATCTTTGCAAGCTCAAATATTGATATATTATCATGAGATCTCTTCTTATCCTCAATTATATTATATTCAATCTCATCCTCCTTAGTAGGTTGTGCTGAAGTGTTTGGTGGTGTGCCTTCATTCAAATCCTCGGGAGTGATGGACTTATTCTTATTACTTGCAGAAGTTTTTTTAGGAGATAAAGAACTTCCAAACTTGTTCTATGAATTATGCGCAAGAATATTAGGTGGTAGTATTTTCCTCAAAAATTTCCTTTTTTAATTTATTTCCTATAAACAAGACCTTTTCTCCTCAAATTGTCTTGTCTAGCTACTGATTGTGAAGGAGCTTCACTCACTCGGGGTTCATCAACACTTTGTTTATGAATATTGAATATAAAATAAAATGAGTTAACTGAGTGATGAACACCTAAAATTTTCTCTACCATGGTTAATTCACTTGATTCTTCAGTCTGCTCAGATTGCTCCTCTGCTAATAAAGTATCTATGAAATGGGGTGCCATAGCAGTCACTTTGTGGTTCCATTGTGGACATGTTTTCTTTGAATGCCTCTCTTGATGGAAACTATAAACATTTTCCATACCTAAGCTTTCAACATTGTACACAACATTGGAGCTCTATGAAGATTTGGTCGGTTGATTATTGTTCTTATTAATGAAATGAAATTTGAAAGACTTATTTTTGGTAGATTCCTCCCTTGACTTTCTATTTATTTTAGATACTTCATTAATGCGCAACTTCAAATACTTACCCAATATTTCCATATCCGTAAAATATTTCTCTTTCATCTTAGTGGAACAGGATTGGATTTCTTACCAGTATCCTTGGAGCATTTAGAATCTTCATGATCATCAATAGATCGAATAGAACACAAGTCTTTCTCAACAACGATTGCTTCTACAAAGTTAAGGTCTAATGCTTCCTTTGCAACTCTTTTAACAAACACATAAATTTTAGAAGGCAGGGAATAAATATAATAATATTAAATAATGGAAGCATGCAGTTTAACCTCAATGGATAACTTATTCAATAAATGTGTAAACCTTTGATTAAAATCCTTTAATTTTACATTACCCCCCATATTAATATTTCTAAGGTCTTTGACCAACATGACGAGATTTTTTCATCCAAAATTTATCTAAGAACAACTTTTTGAACTTCCTTCAATTATGGAATAAATTAGGCGGAAGATTGTGGTACCAAATTGATTCCCTACCCTCCAGATTTTATGGAAAATGTCTACAAGAAAAATCATCAAAAAGTACCTCAATCATCCATAAGTGCATGTAGAAGTCATCAATGTGGTATTTAACTTTCGTGTTCTTATCAGGATCAAAATTTGAGAGTAAAATTTCTGGGTCCTAAGGCATATGATTAAGATTTCCCTAAAGATTAAGTGACCCTTGGACCATCTAATCCAATTGTTCATCAACCATTCCCTTCTATTCCTCCTCCTTTTCACCCTCTAATTTTGAAGGGTTTTCTCCTTCAATATTTCAAATATTTGTTATTATCAATATGTTCTTCTTGTCTCATTTGTTCTTCATCAGAAAATGATAAATTCCCCTGTCTCCGCCCATATGTTTCTCAATAGGTGGAATACACCCTTGTTGATGTATCCTTTTGGTAGGATCAACTAACTCTTTAAGGGTTTCAATAATCAAATCTTCAACTAAAGAAGCCAATACACCACAACAATTTGTTTCTTTATCTATTAGCTTATGAGGAAGGATAGTCGCGACTAGAAGCAATACAATAGCTCTTGCAAATTGATGAGTAATAGGCAAGATTGTCGATATTTTATCATGTGACTTCAAAAGCATGTTTCAAACCTAGATTAGAGGAATCTCCTCTTTCATGAGTGTGAGTTGGAGTTGAAATCAAACCATTATTACCTTTCATAGAAGGTTCTTTGTTATAATGTGGTGATTTTTCATCTATAAAAGGGCTTCCCTCCTTCTATTACTAGAATTTTGACAATGTTGGAAACCACCAACACATAGGGGGTCTCCCCGATATGAAGTCTGAATTAGACCTCACACTGTTTGGTGCAGAGCCCCGTCCTGAATATGGCTTGAGTTCAATAACCTTAAATATTTTCCTTGGTTGCAGTAGTTAGCATAAGAGACAAACAAGCATGTAATTTTGAATGAGAAATTAAGTAAGCCTTGTGAAATGTTCAATTGCAATACGTATCAAGGTTCTTTAAACAGAAGGGAAGAAAAGGTGAATCTTTATAAGAAAAATAGTAGTACTATTCTAATAAGTACACATGAATATATGATGAAATAATCATTAAACATCTATTGAAATAGTTCACATAGACATAATGACCATTAAATAAAATACGACACAGTTTCAGCAAAATTAAAACCGAATAAAATGAATTAGTTCAATTTATTTAGTGCATAAAAGCATAAAATCATACCACAAACATTCAAAGAATAGTCTTACAACATTCACTATCTGTGCATGAAAGTGTGTTGGATCAATGAGCTTCTATTATTAAGAAAAAATTCCAAGATACATAGTTACAATGTGATATGACTAGCACCAATAGTGGAGAATTAAGCCACTACTTGCTCCCCAAAAGAAAAATCTTCTCTCTAACGCCTAGTTTGAGAATCCAAGCTAAAAGCATGTGTTTCTTGAGTAATGAGGCTTATTTTATAACAAGAGAAATTACCTTTCATATCCACATGAATCTTGAACTACCCTCATGACTCTTAGACTTCTAATATGAACTCTGTACTTCTATAAGAATTTTTCACTATTCCTAGTGACTCTTTTTTCCATATGTGACTCTTAGACTTCCACATATTCGCATTTACAATAGTTTCCAAAAATACATCATTATTTTCCAAATCATCCTGTGACGAAAACAAGACAAGTCATTAACATGATTGATGACTTGGAACCTGGTAAATTGTAACATGAAGTTCTTTGAGAGGTGACGACACAACCACTATGTCTTAAATACTTGTAATATATCTTGAATTGTAGTTTCCTTCTACCCTTCAATGGGGCTACAGATATTATAGAGTCTTCATGGATCACTTTGATCATCACAATACGACATTCCTTCCATTATTGCAACATGATGCCTTTGTTCCTTTTCCTTCAAAATGCCTCCTTGAAAATTTTCCCTTGACATATGACGCAGCCAAAGCTGCAAAAACCCACAAATGCATTCTCAATGAAAATATCATGTATACAAATCTTATCAACCTCAAAACATAGGCTTCTCTATATGCGGAAGCTTTTTCTCATTTTCCTACAATCGGACATTTCCTCTCTCTTTATCATAGTTATAAAACCCAACTGGTAAATTATTTAATTTGGAATTAAATTCCTTTATCAAGCATACAATATAAACCAATTTTAAAACCCACTTAAATAAAGTCTCCAGTCTTCATCGGTCAATTTCCTTACTTCACAAATATGGGTAAAACCCATATTACCAATTGTGAATCATATCTGCTTTATGATTTTCGTTTCTGTGGTTTTGACCTTAACAAAAAATGTTAACACATAAATTCGGACCCAAGCTTTCCATTCACCATAGGTCTAAACTTAAGTGCCACCATATAAATCTGCCCATTTAAATTACTGAATTGAATTTTTTAATGATAAAATATCATCATGGAAATCTCGTATTTGATGCCATTTAAAACATACAATTTTCGTCGTCGATCTTTAACACTCATGCATCCGACAGAAATCGAAAACAAACATGCCTTCCATTTAAAATTTTCCATTCAATGCGAAATGAGCAGTTTTTAAATGCAACATGGCAACCTCTGAATTCTATCGCACTCGTTCCAGGATTTACCACTTACCATCTTTATGCTACGCGAAAACCACTCACTGGTTTCCAAAACCATCTTCATTGTTCCCTTGTGTCGTTGACTCACAATACTGCATTCAACTCTTCAATGCAGCTCCTCTGCATACTTAGTGAAACGCTCAACCCATCAATTTTTATTCACTAAATTTCGTTGGCTCAAAGTTCCATTACACCATTTCTTATGATTTTGATTTTGGTCTACCCATAATTCTGGATAAAACTCTAGATTTTAACTATGTTAATTACCATATCATACCTTACCTCTTTAAGTTGTGTTAAACCCGTTACCAATTTATGAAACTGCCTTCCAATTTAAATTCGTTTTATTTAAAATTGCTTCTTCATTTATCTACGCCATCATTTATGCCTTCACATGCTCACAACTGAAGAAAATCATTTACATTCTCCAAATCCATTCCTCAATGTTGTCCTTAGTTCTCGTATTTTGCAGCATTCATTGAAATGTCAAAATATCTAGGTTCCCTTTCATTCGCATCCACAACAGTCACACCTTGATGCGGAATCCTCTTTCAACTCTCGACTTTCATATTTAACCCTGCACCTTTCGCTTGTCACTCTACGTGTTAGGTCTCTATATTACTAGTATAGTCCCTTATTATTGTTAGTTTATCCCCCTTTTTGTTATTATTGTACCCCTGTAACCCCCATATTGTTATTATTGTGCCCTTAAATTATTATTGTTAGGTCGGCTAGGATTAGATTGTGGCCCCACTAGGATTACATTGTGGCCCCATGGACTCCTATATATAGAAAGGAGGTTTTGTCATTTGTATCATCCAAGAATTGTTCATTTATGTAATGTATTGGAGGTTTCCCCCTCGAAGTGGCTTATTTATAAGCCGTTGATCTCTCTTTTCTTCTATTTTTGGAGCTGGTTTCATAACATTTGGTATCAGAGCTTTGGATTCTAGGGTTTCGCCACTCCAAATAGGTCATCGTGGAATTTTCGCTATAATTTTTTTCAACGAAGGTTCAAAAGATGAAATTTTTAGAGCGCGAATCTGAAATCCAGAGGAACATCATCTCAAAATTTCAGAGCTTGTTTCGCAATATTTTTGTAGATATGATTTGTGGAAGTTAGGGAATTTTGCAGGCTCCTGAATTTAACCTAAACAGGTCCTCGTAGAATTTTTTCTATAACATTTTTTATACGAGGGTTCAGAAGTTGAAATATTCATAGAGAGAATAATAATTCCTAAGGAACTTCCTATAAAAAATTTAGATCTTGGTTCACAATAGTTCTTTAGATATGATCTGTGGAAGGTAGGTTTGTTTCAGGCTCCCGAATTTCACCTCAAAGAGGTGACCATGGGAAAAATTTCATAACTCTCTCTCGGAGCGTCGAATTGCGATTCTGTAAAAAGTGGCCATAAGTACACAGACTATAGTTTTTTTATTTTAATTTTAGAGCCAAAGGAGGAAATAGTGACACGTGGAAAGTCGTACAAGTTCACTCTATTGAACCAATCCATAATTAGGTCATTGTGGGAGATTAGGCATAGTTTTGCCTTGAAGAATCCAAATCAAGTCAAATGTATGGAATTCCAAACAAGATTCAGAGGGCTAAGTTAGGACTGAATTTCAGATATTGAAGATCTGAAATCATAGAGATAATTCAGTTTCAATATCGAGCTCCTCAAAAGTAAGAAAAAGGTGTGTAGTTTTTTCGAATTACATAAGTCTCATTTGCAAAAAAAATATTTTGAATTTATTCCAAGGGCATATTGAAGAATACATATCAGTATTGGGTTCTAAAATGCCCCCTAAAAATAATTCAACACCCATTAAGCCTTCAAAAGGCTCCACTATGACTCATGAAGACGAAGAAACACAACAAGAGATATCAAAATTACAAGAGAAAGTGCACCAAATTTTGCTATCTCAAAGAGAAGAAAAAAATGAAATGGAAATTTTGAAGAAAGGCATGGAAACTAAGATGGATGGTTTGAAGAAAGGCGTGGATGCTAAGATTAATGGTTTGGAAACTAAGATGGATGGCATGGAAGCTAAGATGGATGACATGGAAGCTAAGATCGATGAAAAAATGAAAGACAACATGGAAAACATGAAGAATGATCTAAAAGTAGACATCAAAGGTTTGGAAAATTTGATACAAGAAATGTTTCCTAATGGTGAAAAGATAGTAGAGGAAACTCATGATGAGAAAAAAATAAATTTTAAACATGATTTCATAAACTCTAAGGTTGGATGGAAGAACCCCCATATTCTAAAGATGGATATGAGGAAGTTTGATGGCAAGGATTCCATAACATGGATACTACAGATGGAAAAATATTTTGATCTCAATAATGTGAAAAACACACAAAAGGTACGCATTGCAACTTTACATTTAGAACAAAATACATATGTGTAACACCCCTAGTTTCTATGCTTTTTAAGTTAGACATTTGAACAAAAAACCTAAGGGGAGTGGACCCCAATGGATAATTATTGTGTGGATTTAATTTAAATATTTATTAATGAAAATAAATGGAATATTAATGTGTGCACTATGGCCAGATGAGATTGGAGATCATAAGCCTAATCCATGAGGATATGGATAAGGCTAAGACTTTCCCAAAACCTTTCAAAAAGCCTTGAAAGAAATTATTTCTAATTTAAATTTAAAAGGAAAAAATATAAAATCCCCAATGATGATGAAAGTAGCTGGGAAGAGGTAAAAAGCTAGAAAAGCAAAAAGCAACTTTAAAGTCCCTCATTAATGGAAGCCTAGGCAAACAGGAATCAAAGAATCCTGAAATTCTGGACGCAGAATTAGAAACGGGCTTTGGGGAAAGCATAGCTTAAGTAAGCTGATCCAGAACAGATTGGGGTTGGTCTATTCTTGGAGAGGATCTTAGCTCAGGGGTGAGTTATGGATATAGAGGAATTCTATGGTTGGGAGGACTGGTCATTACACATTGGTGTGCACTCATAATATTAACAAGTTAGTTTATGAAGTATGTATAATTAATTGCATGAAGTGGACAGGATGTGGATAATTAGATTAACTAGTACTATCTTAAATCATGCCTTTGATTGGCCAGATTTAATAGATTAAATCCAGTAATTACAGTGGCATGATAGAATAAGTTCATAAATCCGTCTTCCAGAATGTCGAAACCTATATTCAGGTTTGGATCTGGAGATAAGAAAAATTGATATTCTGTTTATAATTGTTATCTAGTTATATATTCTGTGTAAAATCAGAAGAAAATAAGAGAATATATATACATGAATGAACTGTATAATGTCAGTAGAGAACTATGGTGAAAATTCAGTGAATATGTAATTACTTAATAATCCAAGTGCTACTACTTATAACCAACAACTGATAACAATTGATAACAGACAGAAAAGAAATTATATCAATGAAAATTCAGGTTACTGCATAATCGAAAGTTACAAATAAACTTGAAGGTTTCGAAAAAGTTACTGAAAGGAGAATGCTATTGTATTTACACATAATAATACAGAAAGAGGCATGGAAACTAAATTCTACCAAAGTATACCCAAGAGAAATATAACTATTTTAGGAAAATAAATTATATATATATATATATATATATATATATATATATATATATATATCAATTTCAAATGAAGGATTTTAAAAATCCTGTTGCATAAATATTGTGATACTGGAAACAAGTTCAAATGAGAGTTGCTGTTAGAAGTATTAGAATGCCAGAATATGCCATAGTGCAGAATTTTGTTGACAAAATTATTTATGAAATAATTCAACCTCGCATTATTACTTCAAGAATGAGAATTATATTTATTTTAACGTAGGTTGTATCTATGTGTCAATAGAAGAAATTCTCTTGGAGTACACAGAGATTTATTTTCAGGAATTAAATGTATATCCATAACCAGTGCCTAATAGTGAAAAATGAGTTGACAAAAGCTCATGTAAAAATTGCAGAAGCAAGACTTATGATTGAAATAAAATCAATTAAAAGTAGTAAAGCCATGAATGGTTAACTTATACTATACAGGAGAAAGGAATAAATTCATCACTGTGAACTGAATGGAATTTTATTTCAATCAATTGGAAATCTATTGATCAATATACGAACAAAAATATCTATACATAAGTTAATACAGTAGAAGCCAAGCATTGGTAAGGTAAAATATACAAGTAACTAGACATAGATACAACTTTATCTACTTATATAGTAATACCAAATAAAAATGAATATTCCTGGTGTTAAAATCCAATAATTAAATCCTTCAAAAAAAATACAAGTCAAAATTAGTGAGACTGATACAAATATCTAGTTACTACAATAAGAGAGTCCTGTAAGCTCTCGTAAAGACGAGCACAAAGTATCATTATAGCAATTCTTGCAATTTTTGAAAACATTGAAGTGGCACACAAGAAATAAGAGGGATAAACGCTGAAATCCTTTCGAAAATTCAAAGAAAATCCGAGTGACATTGTACCTTGATTCAACAGAGAAATCATTTATCAGGTGGCCTACCATGTAAACCCGACAATAGCTTATGAGAGCTTCGAAATAAAAATTTTGAAATCTGATGATATCTGTAAAAACCCCAGAAGGAGAGAATGTTAATTATGGAAGGTATAAATTCGAAATGAAAAACAAAAAACATATACTACCTAAAACATATGCTTCTAAACAAATCATGAATTGCGTGTGTCTGAGAGTTACCTGGGCAGGACTGGTAAAAACGACGAATAAGTTATGTTTCTACAATAACAACAAGAAAACGAATTGGTATAAAAACCCTAAGAAATATCATTACAAACCCACAATATTATTACCCGAATAATGGCAGAGAGAGGTTTACCTCTGCGAATAGCCGGGAAAAGAAGTCGTCCATACTACAAAGTAAAAGACTCTAGCTTATTAGTTCCGACCAGGAAGTTGATTCCCAAAAGAATAGAATTGATTCCTTCAATAGAGCCGAGAAGAAGAAATTAAAACACAAATAAATGGCTTGGGTTTAAACTCAGAACTATTATTACGACTCAGAGATTAAATATATTCAAATTGAAATGATAGTATTTGGGTATCAATACGAACTTAGAACTGAACCATATAATATGGATTCTACGTTTAGATAAAACAAACAATATCATGAGGGCAAGTTAATACAAAGAAATCGGGATCCAGATAAAACCAATTATTCCCATTCTTATACCACTAAATTTGAGCCAAACTGAAAAATAAAATAACCTAGACGCAGAATGATGGAGTTGATCATTCATGTCAAAAGGGTATACTTCGACATTCAAAGGGAGATCAATATACAAGTAAAAGGAGGAACCATAGCAGAGTAGCTTAAGGCGTATGAGATTTAATATACATAAACAACACAGTTGAAATCCAAACGGATCACACGATAAAAGTATGGGAATTCACCCATAAAGACACAGCATAGGTTGAGCAAAAATGTCATTCATGTGATTATAATTATAACAATAATGAAATTCATTAAAACTGGAAAACAATACTAATAATACATAGTCATCAAGGATTTCGATAGCTAGGGTTCAAACAAAATGAAACATACCTGTGTGTATGAGGGCGAAGGCATGAGATAGAAGTCATAGCACGCCATAGAATACATAGTCTTCTCCTTACTCATATAGGATGAGAGAACCAGAGAACTTACGTTGAAGAAAAAAAAACGACCAGAGAAATGGAATATGGTTAAACTCTGAAATTAATAGAAAATGAGTTCAAAAACCTAATCAATTTCCACCCTACAAGTGTCATAAATCCATCAATTCTTACATAGATCGATGATCAGTCCTTTGATATCACAAAACCCTAGTCGTATTAAACATCAAGTGTACAAATGCAGTGGGGAGCATTAATAAGTTTGTAGAACTGCCATATAGAAACTATACAATATGTTAAAATTCGTGGCTCGAGGACTGAATAGGTGAAAGACTTTAAGGCAAAGTGTACTGGCATATAAATGCCAAAGCAGTATACGAAATAAGTGTCAGTGACATAAATCACCCTGACTTGGTTAAAACGACACAAAGATCTTGTCATAAACGCTATGGTACGATGAAAATCGCATGGTAGTTCGATAAAAGTAACATTTGTATTATGTGGAAACTATTACACTACTAACTAATGTTAATAGATCTTTATTAACATAAGTATCTTTGGAAAATGTCACAATCGATAAGTGTACAAGGTAAGTATGGTTATAAAAAAGGGGGGATTAAGTAAGTGTGGTATTTAAAAATTTGATTGAGTATAGTTTATATAAAAGAGAGGATTATTGCAACAAAATCATCATAGGCATGTGGAGTATTTATATTATTATCTTAATTGCATATTAAGACCAAAAGTAATACATAAAAGTTAGGAGTTGCAATAGCCATAGAGGTTGAAGCTCTATTACAATTATAAAAATATTTATAATAATTACATAGTTGGTATAAGTATAAATCCCTTATGAGTTCTTAAGTGGTTCCTTACATTATATCAAACCATAATAAATTATCCCTTGAGGGAATTGAAATACTTAAGAATAGTGATTTAAAGTTAGAAAAAAAAAAATTAGTTGGAAAAAGAGAGGTATATTACAAATGGTATTAGAGCCCAAGTTGGAAAACTAGGCTATTTTTCTGTGCTCACTATTATGAGATTATTACTATTATTATTATTTTTGAAAAAAAAAATGTTACTGATGTTAAATTGTTTTAGTGTAAAAATGTACTAAAACTAAAAATTCAATGGCTGAAGAAGACAAACTCTATGTTGATCTGGGTGGTAGAGATAATACACTAGATCCCAATGCTCCTTTAATGGCTATGTTGCACATGTTGCAACATGATATGGCCGAGCTAAGAAGCCAAAATGATAGGCTATATTTAGCCCATGAGGTGTAGGAAAAACTGATAAGAGAACTGACTTCGCGGAACAGCCAAGAAGGTGAAGGTTCGGGAAGGAGGAGGAAAGGTAGGTTCTTAGATTATTCTGAGGAAGATGACACTACTGGACACTAGTATAAATGGAAGAAGGAATTACAGGGTGAATTCCAAAAAATCAAACCTCCCTCCTATGATGGAGAGAAGGAGGAAGATGCTGAGGCATGGCTGTTGAATATGATTAAGTATTTTCAGATCTACGAATATGAAAGCAATCTGAGGGCTAAATTAGCTATCTAACAGCTGCAAGGTAAGGCTACCTTGTGGTGGGAGGAGAAAAAAATGGTTCATGCCATTGATGAAAAAACTATGACTTGGAAATATTTCCAAGTCAAGTTTAAAAACCAGTATTTGAACGAACACTATTATGATGAAAAAGCAAAAGAGTTTCACGAACTCAGATTGGGACAACTCACCATAGATGAGTTTGTCACCATGTTCACAAGTCTGTTAAGATATGTTCCTTATATTCGTGAAGAGAAAGCAACGGTGCAAAGGTTTTTAAACTGTTTGCCTACTGTATATAAGAAGAAGATAGAGTTCGATAATCCAAAAACCACGGACGAAGTGGTGAGGAAAACCAGATTTTGCTACCAGCAGTTTAAAGGAAAGAGTGAAAAAGGGAAGAGCTAGACAAAAAAGGGTGAATTCAAAGGAAAGAAATAGAAACCAACTCATTTGAAGAATTTTGGTAGGAATCATCAGTGAAAGAAATTTAACAAACCAAAGGAAATTCAAACAGCTCAATCCCAAATTGGTTCAAAAAAAATAGATGGGGATAATAAGAAAGAGGGAGCTATTAAAATGTGGGAGCCTTTGAAGTGTTGGGGTTGTGGAGAACCTCATCTATTGAGGGACTGTCCACACCAAACTATTCAGATGGTTCTCAGAGATAGATAAGCTACCACAGTGAATGACATAGCAAGAAATATCCCCACTATCAGCACAACCTTGGAGAACCGACAAGCAGAACATCAGTCTACTATGGTTGAGATGGAAGGTAAAATTTCTGATCAATCTGTTACTATCTTAATTGATCCAGGTGCTTCTTTGAGTTATATTAGTCCACAAGTTGTAGAAAAATGTAAACTCAGAACAGAAAAGTTTCAACAGCCTTGGTTGGTACAGTTAGCTACCGGAACTAAACGCAAAGTAACTCATAAGCTACCTAAAACAGCTATTAAATTGAATGAATATTAGATAGAGGTAGATTTAAACATTCTTCCATTAGGTTCCTATGATTTACTGATAGGAATGGATTGGTTAGAAAAGAAAAATACCATGCTGAATTATTGGGATAAAACTCTGCACTGCATAGATGATGAAGGAAAACCATTCATACTAAAAGGGAAACCAGAACCTATTTCTGTAAGGAAAATCTGAGCCCTTCAGCTAAAAAGAATAGCTATGAAAGGATATCAAGTATATGTTGTACATGTTGAAGAATTAGGACATAAACCCGAAGAAAACTTGTTAGACACCTTACCAGTGATAAGAGATTTTAAGGAAGTTTTTCTGGATGAGATTCATCATCTTCCCCCAAGAGAGAGATCGATTTTTCAATCGATTTGGTGCCAGGAGAAACACCAGTTTCTAGAGCCCCTTACCGCATGAGCCCCCCTAAACTCATGGAGTTGAAAATGCAATTACAAGAATTTTTGGATAAAGGTTACATCAGACCAAGTGTATCTCCTTCGGGAGCACCGGTGCTATTCATGAAAAAGAAGGACGGAACCTTCAGGATGTGCATTGACTATCGTCAACTGAATAAGTTGACAATTAAAAATAGGTATCTGTTGCCCAGAATAGATGACCTCTTTGATCAGGTGAGAGGAGCTTTAGTATTCTCTAAGATCGACTTAAGGACTGGTTATCACCAACTCAGAATTAAGGAGGAGGATATCAGTAAAACAACCTTTCAAACCAGGTATGGTCACTACAAATTTGTGGTCCTACCTTTTGGTTTGAACAATTCCCCTGCCACTTTTATGTGCTTAATGAATAGCGTCCTGAATAAATACTTAGATAAATTTGTCTTAGTATTTAAAGACAACATTCTCATCTATTCTAAAAGTGAGGCAGAACATAAATAACACCTTAGAATTGTGTTGCAGACCCTTAAGGAGAATCAGTTGTATGCCAAGTTTAGAAAATGTGAATTTTATAAGGATAAAATTCAATATTTGGGGCATATCATTTATGAACAAGGATTGGCTGTTCACCCTGAGAAAATAAAGGCTATTAGAGAGTGGCCGGTGCCGACTGATGTTTCAGCGGTGAGATCATTTATGGGGATTGCAGGATATTATCGACGATTTGTAGAAATATTTTCTACAATAGCATATCCCATAACTTCACTACAAAGGAAAGGCACCAAATTTGAGTGGACTGAAAAATGCCAAAATATCTTTGAACAACTGAAATTAAAACTTACTACAACACCTATACTAAAGATTGCAAATGCTAAGAAAGAGTTTGTCGTGTGTACAGATGCATGTAGAGAGGGATTGTGAGGAGTTATGTTGCAAGAGAATTCTATTATTGCATATGAATCTAGAAAAATTAAGAAACACAAACAGAATTACGGTGTATATGATCTTGAGTTAGCTACTGTAATTCATGCTTTGAAGATGTGGCAACACTATCTTCTTGAAACAAAATTTACATTGATGACCGATCATATCAGCCTCAATTATTTCTTCTCTCAGACAGATTTGATTACTCGACAAGCCAGATGGTTGTATTTTCTGAGTGAATTTGATATGGAAATAAAACATATCAAAGGGAAAGAAAAAAAAATTGTTGATGCTCTAAGCATAAATTCCTGCCAAAACATAAGTAACATTGGGAGTAGTGCCAATTTTGACTTAGAAGGATTAGTAAAAATGGTAGCAGATCAAGATCCCAACTATGAGAATCTGTAAGTGAAAATGCTAAAAAGAGAGTTGGTTGGATACACCCAAAATCAGAAAGGACTGATCTGTTATAGAAATATATTGTATATCCCCAATGTAGATTCTTTGAAAAAAGAAATCTTAGATGAATATCATAAACAACCATATACAGGACATCCTAGATATCATAAAATGCATAAACCCTTGAAAAATAAATTATTTTGGCCAGGAATGAAAAAAGACGTGGCCAACTACTTAGCCAGATGCATGGAATGTCAATTAGTCAAAGTTGAACATCAACGCCCAGCTGGCCTTCTGAATCCATTGCAAATTGCTGAATGGAAATGGGACACTGTTTCTATGGATTTTATAACCAGATTACCCATAACAAAATACCATCATGACTCAGTGATGGTAGTGGTAGATACCTTAACAAAGGTTGCACATTTCATACCAGTAAAATCTACTTTTGGGACAGCCCAAGTATCAAATGTGTTCCTAAAATAAATTGTAAGGCTACACAGGGTTCCAAAGATGATTATTTCGGATAGAGATGCTAAATTCACAGCAGCCTTCTGGAAGGGTCTATTTAGGGGCATGGACACTAAATTAAATTTTAGCAAGCTTATCACCCTCAGACGGATGGTCAAACGGAGAGAACAAATCAAATTTTGGAGGATATGTTGAGAATGTATGTGATGGATAGGCCATCTAAATGGGAAGACTACTTACATTTAGTTGAGTTTTCCTATAACAACAGCTACCAATCTTCCATCAAAATTAGTCCATTTGAGGCACTCTATGGAAGAAAGTGGTGTACTCCTTTAAGCTAGAGCCAGCCTAAAGATAAGCTAGTGCTTGGGCTAGATGCTCTACAAGAAATGGAAAGGATTGTCAAACAAATATAGAGAAACATGAAAACAGCCCAAGTTCGACAGAAAAGTTATGCCGACAAAAAGAGGTTGCACCGAGAGTACAAAGTGGGTGACCATGTGTATCTATGGATTAAACCTAAAAAGGGCACTCTTTATGCTGGAAGCTATGCAAAATTGGCTCCTAGATACTGTGGGCCTTTTGAGGTCTTAGAAAGGGTGGGACCGGTAGCTTACAAACTGGCCTTACTCCCCCATGTTAAAGTTCATGATATGTTTCATGTTTCGTTATTAAAAAGATATGTACATGATGCTTCTCATATTGTTGATTGGAATGTGATGCAGGTGGAACCAGAAGGGGAGTTCCTTCCAGAGCTGCTTCAAATATTGGAGTGGGAAGAAATTGAATTGAGAAATAGTACAGTAGCGAGCGTAAAAATGAAATGGAAACACTTTACTGCTGAAGAGGCTACATGGGAAAGAGAAGCTGAGATGATGGAAAAATGTCCATATTTATTTTCAAAATGAACTATAGTAGATAGTCTGTAACACCGAGGACGGTGTTTGTTTTCAGAGGGGAATATGTAACACTCCTAGTTTCTATGCTTTTTAAGTTAGACATTTGAACAAAAATCCAAAGGGGAGTGGACCCCAATGGATAATTATTGTGTGGATTTTATTTAAATATTTATTAATGAAGATAAATGGAATATTAATGTGTGCACTATGGCCAGATGAGATTAGAGATCATAAGCCTAATCCATGAGGATATGGATAATGCTAAGACTTTACCAAAACCTTTCAAAAAGCCTTGAAAGGAATTATTTCTAATTTAGATTTAAAAGAAAAAAATCTAAAATCCCCAATGATGAGGAAAGTAGTTGAGAAGAGGTAAAAAGATGGAAAAGCAGAAAGCAGCTTTAAAGTCCCTCATTAAGGGAAGCCTAGGCAAATAGGAATCAAAGCATCCTGAAATTATGGATGCAGAATTAGAAACAGGCTTTGGGGAAAGCATAGCTTAAGTAAGCTGATCCAGAACAAATTGGGGTTGGTCTGTTCTTGAAGAGGATCTCAGCTCGGGGGTGAATTCTAGAGCTAGAGGAATTCTATGGTTGGGAGGACTGGTCATTACACATTGGTATGCACTCATAATATTAACAAGTTAGTTTATGAAGTATGTATAATTAATTGCATGAAGTGGACAGGATGTGGATAATTAGATTAACTAGTACTATGTTAAATCATGCCTTTGATTGACCAGATTTAATAGATTAAATCCAGTAATTACAGTGGCATGATAGAATAAGTTCAGAAATCCATCTTCCAGAATGTCGAAACCTATATTCAGGTTTGGATCTGGAGATAAGAAAAATTGATATTCTGTTTATAATTTTTATCTAGTTATATATTCTGTGTTAAATCAGAAGAAAATAAGAGAATAGATATACATGAATGAAATTTATAATGTCAGTAGAGAACTAAGGTGAAAATTTAGTGAATATGTAATTAATTAATAATCCAAGTGCTACTACTTATAACCAACAGCTGATAACAATTGATAACAGACAAAAAAGAAATTATATCAATGAAAATTCAGTTTACTGCATAATCGAAAGTTACAAATAAACTTGAAGGTTTCGAAAAAGTTACTGAAAGGAGAATGCTATTGTATTTACACATAATAATACAGAAAGAGGCATGGAAGCTAAATTCTACCAAATTATACCCAAGAGAAATATAATTATTTTAGGAAAATAAATTATATATATATATCAATTTCAAATGAAGGATTTTCAAAATCCTGTTGCATAAAGATTGTAATATTGGAAACAAGTTCAAATAAGAGTTGTTGTTAGAAGTATTAGAAAGCCAAAATATGCCATAGTGCAGAATTTTGTTGACAAAATGATTTATGAAGTAATTCAACCTCGCATTATTACTTCAAGAACGAGAATTATATTTATTTTAACATAAGTTGTATCTATGTGTCAATAGAAGAAATTATCTTTGAGTACACAGAGATTTATTTTCAGGAATTAAATATATATCCATAACCAGTACATAATAGGGAAAAACGAGTTGACAAAAGCTCATGTAACAATTGCAGAAGTAAGACTTATGATTGAAATAAAATCAATTAAAAGTAGTAAATCCATGAACGGTTAACTGCTACTATACAGGAGAAAGGAATAAATTCCTTACTGTGAACTAAATGGAATTTTATTTCAATCAATTGGAAATCTATTGCTCAATATAAGAACAGAAATATCTATGTTGGGAAAAATACTGAGAGGGGGGGGGGGGTGAATCAGTATTTAAGACTTACTCAAACTTTTACTTTTTCATTCTCTAAAAACCCATACGCTACTTTGCTGAAGCCAACTAGCGTATACACGCGGATATCCTTCATAAAACTTGCGTATATACAGAGATCTTATTATGCCATTAATTCTTTACTTAGATCTATGCAACATTCATTCTTTTGATGATTAGATAACAGTAAGCATGTGCAGTAATAACATAATAAACCATCACACATAAGCATCACACAAGAACACCAAGATTTAAGGTGGAAACCGAAGTCGGGAGAAAACCACCGCTACCGTCGTCTCAGTCTTCAATGTTTATTATATAAAGAAAACATGTTACAACCCTGTACTGGCGCAGACTCATACCAGCATGCAGGCACCCACCTGCAGAAGGCTACAACCTTCTCTCGTTCACCAACCTCTCCTGGAAGGGAGCTACAACCCCGTGCTCTCATTTACCAGCCTCTCCTGGAAGGGAGCCACTACCCCCTGCACTCGTTTACCAGCCTCTCCTGGAAGGAAGCCACTACCCCCTGCACTCGTTTACCAACTACCACTGGAAGGGAGCTACAACCCCCTCACTGAAGGCTTCGACCTTCAACACCTCTGCGGACCACGTTTCATCAATTTTCATACTGGATCCAATAGCTTCCATACAACACAACTTGTAGGCCACGTTTCATCATATTTTCAGACTGGACCCACTCCACACATTTAAGCTCAACATTCATCAAACCGAAACTTATAACCACATCAATTCATTCATTGAATCATCAACCAAACAACCAACAACTTGATCTTCAATTAACATAATCAGCAGCATATTCATCATTCAAACAACCCAGTTCTATATGAATATGTCATTGACAGATAGCAGCAAAACAACAGAATAGATCAGACATTTCATACCACATACTTCAGTAACACCCTAGATCACATACGCGCTTTTACTTCACCGAACCTGTGTATGTACGCGCTTTCATGCAGACCAACCCACATATACTTCAGTGCATTATTCAGAAAACCCTTTCTGCCCATACGCGCTTTTCTTTAAGCAGACTCGCGTATACACACGCTTTTACTGAAGAGAACTTGCGTATACATCTGTAACTTTTCAGGACTATGCAGCTCTTCAGATCGGATAAAAAACTCATATTTCATCCCTTACTTCAGAAAGTATTTCGCCTCATCACAGATCTAAACAATCCATATACAGATCTAGAAAATACATTTCAGATCTAGAGAACCCTCTTCATCATTTTCTTCATAAGTGCATCATAGATTTAGATCTATCAATCAAGAACAGAGTTCATCCATGCAGATATACTTCAGAGTGAAGTATTCATTAGAGCCCAGACACTTGCACACCCATTGCACAATGATTTTCTTCTCCTTATATCGATTTAGCCTTTGTCAATACCATGAGCCAAAACCATACCACTTCCGATGGTATTCCTGGACGAGATCAAATAGACAATCCAATGCTCAATACAATGGGTTAATACCATGGTAGTAACCCCTGGTTTTACACATTTAGAGCGCAATTGATCATACGCGACTTGGAACGTACTTTTCCGCGTGCATACGCGCCTTCTCCTTAACAAACCCGCGTATGCCTTGTAACATACACTTTTCATTATTGTTCTGGCACATACTGAAGATTGCTTTCTCTGGTCCTTCTGAGCTGCTTGTAGAACATCAGATTTACATCATTAATAAACTCATCAAGCATCAAGAACAACTTCATTAAGTAGGTTTCCATCATCTTCATCAAGTGGTTTTCCATCAAGGACAACACTCTGCATCATATTGCCAACAATCTCCCCCTTTGGACTTGATGGAAACCACAATGGTGTTTGATCACCACAATAGATAGATACATTAAGCATAATGATATTCTTCCCTTATTAAAACACCATGTCACTCTCCCCCTTTGACATCAAGGGCAAAGGGCAGATCAAAACCAACACAAGGTTTTTCCCCTCATGTAGAAAGAAGAGCGTTGTAGAACTGATGTACACTGAAGTTACCATGCTCCCCCTGAGTTCATGCTAAATTTTTAAACATATTTTCCAATGAAGTACATGACTCTATGACCTTCCTATCACCAAGGACTCATACTTACATCAAAGATCCAATCAAGTGGATTTACATATGAGACTCAAGTACCCAACCAAGTGGGTTTACAAAATTGACTCAAGTACCCAACCAAGTGGGTTTACACACTTTGACCCAAGTCCTTACATGACTGAATATTACAATTTTACATCATAGGTCTCAACATGACCTTTTCATCAAATTACAAATATGACTTTTTATCACCAATACCAGAAAGACCTCAAGAGAGAGATCATATTTTAGAACCATCATAATGCCAACAATGCATTATACTCAGCAAGGCTAATTCTCCCCTTGAAAATGTGCATCCACGCATCCTTTCCATATGACCAAGGCTCCTCCTTAGCTTGTGCAACCTGAATACTTTCAATAGCAAGTCATCAGCAACAATATCTTCATGATCTATCCGTATCTATGAATCATAAGACTTCCATCTTATTCATGTGTGAAAGCAAGGAATACTCTTCAGCAAAAAACAAATAGGGCTCATCCATAAACTCATCATAATAAATCATGTATCATGTCATCATCATTTAGAACTGAGACATAAGAAGATATATTGTCAATAATGCAATCATTAATAGTCAGACTGATGCTCCCCCTGAACCTGTGTTCCTAATCTTCAGCTGTCATACTAATTTTCTTATCATAAATGCATACGTGGTTGTATCCACTGTAACTCGTGTTTATACGTGAATTTACTTCATTAAACCCGCGTATGGAAAGTGAAATACTAAAAACTTCACAATCCTTCTTCTCCCCTTGAATTTGTACCACCTGTACCTGTCTTCTTCACAACAGATGCACTGTCAGAAATAAACATAACCAGAATTACCAAATCAACCATGAGAATCATCATACATTGCTCCCCCTGTGATGGTACATTACTAATTTCTATAATGTATCTCACATCATTCTTGCAGTAATTATGAGAAGTAAGCTTTAGAAGTGGATGACTGTAATAGGGTCAATATTCCCTACGTTTCTGACCGGTCTTCCTTCTTTTTCCAGCTTTGCTTGAAATTTCTTATTGTGTGCTGGAAGTTCTCCAATTTCTCAGATCTATTCATCCTGCATTCTTTTTCTACATGTCCGTACTTGTTACAAGTATAGCATCTTATGTGACCAGAAAAGTAAGCATAAGGATCATAATGTGTTGTTCTATTCTTCCTTCTATTGCAATCAGCTGCTTTATGACCATACTTTCTGCATGAAAAACAATATCCCTTGAAGAAACTAGAGTACCTTTCTGTGTAGAATCGGTTTGTATGTGACTGAAACATTCTGCTTCTGCAATTGGCTGCAACATGCCCATAATTATGACATTTAAAGCATTCAACATTATTGATGCTTCTATACTTAGGAGGGAATGATTTCTTTTGAGATTTCATGATTGTTAGTTGACCTTTTGTTTCTTCTAACACTTTAGGTTTTGCATTGATATCCTTTGAATCTTTAGCACTTCCTTGTGAACTAGATTCTCCTTTAACAGTTTCATGAAAACCAAGACCAAATTTAATAGCAGGAGACCTTTGATTACTAAGCATATTGTTCAAAATATTAGTACTATCTTGAGACCTCAAGAGTTTATCCTTTTCTTCTAATTTTCCTTTGAGAATGTTTACCTCAACCTCCAATATTTGGCATTTCTTCATCATGATTTCTTCAACCCTTTTTCCTTCTTCTACTTGATCATTCAATTTTAAAATTTCTTCCTTCAACCAATTTTCTTGTTCTTCACATGTTTGTAACAACTCTTCATTCTTCTTATTTGATTTTTCCAGATCTTCTTTGAGAGAGATGATTTCTACTTCAAGTCCTTCCTTTTCAAATGATAGGGGTTCTTCATTCTTCTTATTTTATTTTTCTAGATCTTCTTTGAGAGAGATGATTTCTGCTTCAATTCTTTCACTTTGATTGGTTGCATAAACATACAAATTTTGATACTTGTCTATCTGTCCATTCAATATTTCTTTTTGTTCATTCATTCTAGAGATCATATCTTTGTAGATAGATTTTCTCTTATGAAATTGATTCCAATCATTGCTTTCATCATTGATATTGAGTTTTTCTTCTAGACTTATACTGTTACTTTCACTATCTTCACCATTGCATGCACAAGAAGGTGAATCACAAGAACAACAATCAATACATGTTTCCTCTTCTTCATTTTCTACTACACATGTTTTCTGAGGTATCTCCTTTTGAGTAGCCTTCTTCTTTTGCTTCCTTGCCATGAGCACTTTCAAATCTTGGTCAAAATCTTCTTCATCCTCATCATTATCTTCATTTGTATAATAACTCTTTCTCTTTTCAAATTGTTTCCCTTTATCATGATTTTCTTCATAAGGACATTTAGCAGCATAATGACCAACTCTTCCACAAGCAAAACACTTGAAGGGAAGCTTACCTTTGAATCTTCCAGTTCCTAGTTGGAGTCTTCTCACAAAATTTTATTCTTCTTCTTCTGATATATAATTTGATTCCTTGACATCTTCCTTTTATTTTCCTTTTGCACACACCTTAAAAGCAGCTTCTTTGATTTGAGAGGGACCTCCTTGTCTCATTTCATAAGCAGTCAGGATACCATGTAATTGAACAATAGTAAGAGTTTTCAGATCTTTCCTTTCTTCAATAGCTGATACTTTAGATTCAAATTTTGAAGTCAAAGATCTTAAGACTTTTTCCACCAGAGTAGTATCGGTTATGGTTTCACCCAAATTTCTCATTCAGTTTAGAATATCATCTAGACGTAAGAAGAAACTGGCAATACTCTCATCACTATGCATCCTTAAATTTTCTATTCAATTATGAGAGTTTGGAGTTTTGCACTTTTTACCTTTGTATCTCCTTCATAGCTCAGAATGATTTTGTCCCATATTTATTTTGCTGAATTTAGCTACATCACTTTAGAAAATTCTGTTTTAGACATGCTTCCTAATAATACATTAACGGCTTTGGCATTGATTTCATATTTCTTCCTTTCTGCTGCGTCAGTAGGAATACTTGCCGGATATTGATAACCTCCTTCCACGATTTCCCATACTTCTGCACCAAGACTTTGCAGATATGCTTTTCTTTGTATCTTCCAGAATAACAGATTATTTCCATTGAATAGAGGTGGCCTTATAGACATTATCCCTTCATGACTTCCCATTTCGATGGATCTCCTTCAAGCGATCAAGCTTCTGTAGAAGGACCCGCTCTGATGCCAATTGTTGGGAAAAATAATGAGAGGGGGGGGTGAATCAGTATTTAGGACTTATTCAAACTTTTACTTTTTCATTCTCTAAAAACCCATATGCTACTTTGCTGAAGCCAACTAGCATATACATGCGGATATCCTTCATAAAACTCACGTATATACAGAGATCTTATTATGCCATTAATTCTTTACTTAGATCTATGCAACATTCATTCTTCTGATGATTAGATAATACTAAACATGTTCAGTAATAACAGAATAAACCATCACACATAAGCATCACACAAGAACACCATGATTTAAGGTGGAAACCCAAGTCGGGAGAAAACCACCACTGCCGTCGTCTCAGTCTTCAATATTTATTATATAAAGAAAACATGTTACAACCCTGTACTGGTGCAGACTCATACCAGCACGTAGACACCCACCTGCAGAAGGCTACAACCTTCTCTCATTTACCAGCCTCTCCTGGAAGGGAGCTACAACCCCCTGCTCTCATTTACTAGCCTCTCTTGGAAGGAAGCCACTACCCCCTGCACTTGTTTACCAGCCTCTCCTGGAAGGGAGCCACTACCCCCTCCACTCGTTTACTAGCTATCACTGGAAGGGAGCTACAACCCCCTCACTGAAGGCTTCGACCTTCAGCACCTCTGTGGACCACGTTTCATCAATTTTTATACTGGATCCAACAGCTTCCATAAAACACAACTTGTAGGCCACTTTTCATCATATTTTTAGACTGGACCCACTCCACACATTTAAGCTCAACATTCATCAAACTGAAACTTATAACCCCATCAATTCATTCATTGAATCATCAACCAATCAACCAACAACTTGATCTTCAATTAACATAATCAGCAACATATTCATCATTCAAACAACCCAGTTCTATATGAATATGTCATTGACAGATAGCAGCAAAATAGCAGAACAGATCAGACATTTCATACCACATACTTCCGTAAAACCCTAGATCACATACGCGCTTTTACTTCACCGAACCTGCGTATGTACGCGCTTTCATGCAAACCAACCCGCGTATACTTCAGTGCATTATTCAGAAAACCCTTTCTGCCCATACGCACTTTTCTTTAAGCAGACCCACGTATACACGCGCTTTTACTGAAGAGAACCTGCATATACATCTGTAACTTTTCAGGACTGTGCAGCTCTTCAGATTGGATAAACAACTCAGATTTCATCCCTTACTTCAGAAAGTATTTCGCGTCATCACAGATCTAAAAAATCCATAAACAGATCTAGAAAATACATTTCAGATCTAGAGAACCCTCTTCATCATTTTCTTCATAAGTACATCATAGATTCAGATCTATCAATCAAGAACAGAGTTCATCCATGCAGATATACTTCAGAGTGACGTATTCATTAGAGCCCAGACACTTGCACACCCATTGCACAATGATTTTCTTCTCCTTATATAGATTTAGCCTTTGTCAATACCATGAGCCAAAACCATACCACTTCTGATGGTATTCCTAGAAGGGATCAAATAGACAATCCAGCGCTCAATACAATGGGTCAATACCATGGTATTAACCACTGGTTTTACACATTTAGAGCGCAATTGATCATACGCGACTTGGAACGTACTTTTCCACGTGCATATGCGCCTTCTCCTTAACAAACCCGCGTATGCCTTGTAACATGCACTTTTCATCATTGTTCTGGCACATACTGAAGATTTCTTTCTCTGGTTCTTCTGAGCTGCTTGTAGAACATCAGATTTACATCATTAATAAACTCATCAAGCATCAAGAACAACTTCATTAAGTAGGTTTCCATCATCTTCATCAAGTGGGTTGCCATCAAGGACAACACTCTGCATCATATTGCCAAAAATCTATACATAAGTTAATAGAGTAGAAGCCAAGCACTAGTAAGGTAAAATATATAAGTAACTATACATAGATATAGCTTTATCTACTTATATAGTAATACCAAATAAAAACGAGTATTCCTGGTGTTAAAATCCAATAATTAAATCCTTAAAAAACAATACATGTCAAATTTAGTGAGACTGATACAAATATCTGGTTACTACAATAAGAGAGTCCTGTAAGCTCTTGTAAAGACGAGCACAAAGTATCATTATAGAATTTTTTGCTATTTTCAAAAACATAGAAGTGGCACACAAGAAATAAGAGGGCTAAATGCCAAAATCCTTTCTAAAATTCGAAGAAAATCCGAGTGACGTTGTACCCTGATTTAACAAAGAAATCATTTATCAGGTGGACTACCTTGTAAACCCAGCGGTATCTTATGAGAGCTTCGAAATAAAAATTTTGAAATCTTATGATACCTGTAAAAAACCTAGAAGGAGAGAAGGTTATTTATGGAAGGTAGAAATTCAAAATGAAAAAAAAACATATACTACCTAAAACATATGCTTCTAAACAAATCGTGAATTGCGTGTGTCTGAGAGTTACCTGGGAAGGACTTGTAAAAATGACAAATAAGTTATGTTTCTACAATAACAACAAGAAAACGAATTGGTATAAAAAACTTGAGAAATATCATTACAAACCCACAATATTTTTATCCGAATAATGGTAGAGAGAGGCTTACCTCTATGAATATCCAGGAAAAGAAGTCGTCCATACTACAAAGTAAAAGACTCTAGCTTATTAGTTGCGGCCAGGAAGTCGATTCCCGAAAGAATCCAACTGATTCCTTCAACAGAGCCGAGAAGATGAAATTAAAACACAAATAAATGGCTTGGGTTTAAACTCGGAACTACTATTATGACTCAGAGATTAAATATATTCAAATTTAAATGATAGTATTTGGGTATCAATACGAACTTAGAACTGAACCATATAATATGGTTCTGCATTCAGATAAAACAAACAAGATCATGAGGGCAAGTTAATACAAAGAAATTGGGATCCAGATAAAACCAATTATTCCCATTCTTATACCACTAAATTTGAACCAAACTGAAAAATAAAATAACCTTGACGTAGAACGATGGAGTTGATCCTTCATGTCAAAAGGGTATACTTCGACATTTAAAGGGAGATCAATATACAAGTAAAAGGAGTAACCATAGAAGATTAGCTTAAGGCGTATGAGATTTAATATACATAAATAAAATAGTTGAACTCCAAACAGAACGCACGATAAAAGTATGGGAATTCACCCATAAAGACACAGCACAGGCCGAGCAAAAATGTCATTCATGTGATTATAATTATAACAAGAATGAAATTCATTGAAACTGGAAAACAATACTAATAATACACAGTCATCAAGGATTTCGATAGCCAAGGTTCAAACAAAATGAAACATACCTGTGTGTATGAGGGCGAAGCCGTGAGATAGAATTCGTAGCATGCCATAGAATACATATTATGTGCCTTAGTCATATAGGATGAGATAACTACAAAACTTACGTTGAAGAAAAAAAAACGACCAGAGAAATGGAATAGGGTTAAACTCTAAAATTAATAGAGAACGAGTTCAAAAACCTAATCAATTTTCATCCTACAAGTTTCATAAATCCATCGATTCTTACATAGATCGATGATCAATCCTTTTATATCACAAAACCCTATTCGTATTAAGTGTTAAGTGTACAAATGCAGAGGGGAGCATTAATACGTTTGCAGAACCGCCATATAGAAACTATAAAATATGTTAAAATTTGTGGCTCGAGGACCGAATAGGTGAAAGACTTTAAGGCAAAGCGTACTGGCATATAAGTGCCAGAGCAGTATAAGAAATAAGTGTCAGTGATATAAATCACCCTAAATTGGTTAAAACAACCCAAAGATATTGTCATAGATGCTATGGTACGATGAAAATCGCATGGTAGTTCAATAAAAGTAACATTTGTATTATGTGGAAACTATTACACTACTAACTAATGTTAATAGATATTTATTAACATAACTATGTTTAGAAAATGTCACAATCGATAAGTGTACAAGGTAAGTATGGTTATAAAAAAAGGCAGATTAAGTAAGTGTGGTATTTAAAAATTTGATTGAGTATAGTTTATATAAAAGAGAGGATTATTGAAACAAAATCATTATAGGCATGTGGAGTATTTATATTATTATCTTAATTGCATATTAAGACCAAAAGTAATACATAAAAGTTAGGAGTTTCAATAGCCATAGAGGTTGAAGCTCTATTACAATTATAAAAATATTTATAGTAATTACATAGTTGGTATAAGTATAAATCCCTTATGAGTTCTTAAGTGGTTCCTTACATTATATCAAACCATGATAAATTATCCCTTCAAGGAATTGAAATACTTAAGAATAGTGATTTAAAGTTAGGAAAAAAAAAAATTAGTTGGAAAAAGAGATGTGTATTACAATCTATATGGTATCGATGGCTTTGCTCCTATAAAAAAATTGTCACTTGGTCAATTTTTATGGAGGAAATGATAGCACATTATAAGGATACAAAGAGCAACACCTTCTTTATCCAATTGATAAATCTCAAACAAAAGGGTTCAGTGGTGGAGCACATTGAGGACTTCCAAAAATTGAATATAAGGGTAACTGATATTCCATAGGAACACAGGATTGATGTCTTCATCGGGACTTTAAAGCATAACATCCAACATGAACTTCATGTTTGGGAACCTGATTCATTAGAGAAGGCATTCAAGTTGGCAAGAAAAATTGAATGTAAAATTATGGCGACAAGGAAGCCTACCACTCACATCTATAAAGATGGAAGTGTTGCTACTCCTAGACTTCCACAACCTACAAGGTTGACACCACAACAATTGGAAGAAAAAAGAGAAAAGGGGCTTTGCTACATTTGTGATAGCAAATACACTAAAGGTCATAAGTGCACCGAGAATAAATTATTTTACATAGATTGTGAAGAGTTGGAAGAAAATGAAGAAGAAACTTCGAAAGTAGAGGATACACACTAGGAAGAAACCCTAGAAGAAGAAGAAATGAGTTCGACCATATCATGTAATGCATTGGCAAGAATTACCACTCCTC
Source organism: Pinus albicaulis (assembly GCA_034641835.2). NCBI lineage: Eukaryota > Viridiplantae > Streptophyta > Pinopsida > Pinales > Pinaceae > Pinus > Pinus albicaulis. Next base: position 4,132,654 of record MU968493.1, on the reverse strand, counting down.
AAACTCTCAAGGTAGAAGGACATATCAATAATAAAAAGGTAATAGTGTTGATTGATTCAAGTAGTACCCATAATTTTATTCATTGTAAGGTAGCCAAGGAATTGAATTCTTTCCTATACCCAGCACCAAAATGTCAAGTGATGGTTGCAAATGGAGGAACTATAAATTGCTCTGGAAAATGCCATAATTTTAAGCTAGCCATGGGGGAATATGTATTGAATAGTCCAATGCTTTCCATCCCAATGGGAGGTGCTGATGTTTTACTAGGAGTACAATGGTTGCAATCTTTGGGGACGATAGCTTTTAATTTTCAAGAAGTTTTCTTGAAATTTCTTTCAGAAGGAAAGGAAATCAAATTACAGGGTATCGTTGGGAAGCTAGGAAAGATAATAAGCTGTAATGTCATGACAAAGCTTCTAAAGAAAGAACAATGGGGCATAATTGCACAATTATGCTCACTAGAAGTTCCAACATCAAAATCATCTATTTCTCCAGATCTCTAAAAATCCTTGGATAATCATTCCAAGGTGTTTGATACTCCCAAAGGAATCCCACATATTCATGATCATGATCATGTTATTCATTTGATTCCAGGAAGTGTTCCTCCAAACATCAGGCCTTACAGATATCCTTATGTCCAAAAGAGCAAAACTGAACGTATGATTGCAGAAATGTTAGAGGCTAGTATAATTCAACCTAGTCAAAGTTCTTTCTCTGCTCCAGTAGTATTGGTGCACAAGAAAGACGGATCATGGTGCATGTGTCCAGATTATAGGGAGCTCAATAAGCTCACTATTAAAGATAAATTTCACATTCCTGTGATTAATGAATTATTGGATGAATTACATGGAGCAATTTATTTTACCAAGTTGGATCTTCATTCAGGATATCATCAAATTAGAATAAAGACTAAAGATATTCAGAAAACAACATTTGGAACTCACAAGGGTCATTATCAATTTTTGGTCATGCCTTTTCGCCTTACCAATGCACCTTCCACATTTCAAGGGTTGATGAATGCCATTTTCAAACCCTTCCTTAGAAAATTTGTGCTAGTATTTTTTGATGATATACTAATCTACAGTAGGTCTTGGAAGGATCATGTTCAACATGTTGACAGGGTGCTCAAACTATTGGAGGAGAAACAATTATATGAAAAAATATTCAAATGTTTCTTTGGAGTATAAGAGGTGGAATATCTGGGTCATATTGTATCTCACGAGGGTGTTAAGGTAGACCCTAACAAAATTAAAGCCATTAAGGAATGGAATGTCCCCACAACCATAAAGCAGTTTCACGGATTTCTCGGGTTAACTGGGTATTATCGCAAGTTTGTTAAGAATTATGGGAGAACTACAACACCTCTAACAACATTATTTAAGAAAGATGCATTTGCATGGACTCCTGGAGCAACTAAGCCCTTCGAACATCTTAAAGAGGCAATGTGACTATCACCAGTCTTAGCTACGCTAGACTTCAGAAAAACCTTTATTGTGGAATGTGATGCCACAGGAAATGGAACCGGTGTTGTTTTAATGCAATAAGGAAGACCCATTGCTTTTGAAAGTCATTCAATCAAAGGAAAATATTTACAAAATTATATTTATGAGAAGGAAATGTTGGCAATACTACATGCACTAAATAAATGGAGACCTTACCTAATGGGAAGACACTTCAAGGTAAAAACTGTTCATGATAGTCTTAAACACTTTTTGGAACAAAGACTATCTTCAGAAGAGCAACAAAAATGGGTCACAAAGATGTTGGGTTATGACTTTGAAATCATCTACAAAAAAGGGAAGATAAATGTTGTTGCAGATGCACTCTCAAGAAAGGATAAAGAGCTGGAAGCATTGCTTTGTGCCATTTCAATTATCCAACCAGATTGGATAACCGAAGCAAGGGATGAATGGAAGAAGGACGAAGAAGTGTGGAATCTCATTCATAAGTTGCAGCAAGATCCTAGTACATCTGATACATTTAGTTGGAAAAATCGTTCCTTATGGTACAAAGATCACTTATAGATTTGCAATAATTCCCAACTAAAACAAAAGATTCTTTTGGAATTGCACACTTCTCCTTTAGGAGGACACTTGGGATTTTTAAAAACTTACCACGGGGTGAAGAAAGAATTTTTTGGGGATGGCCTTAAATCTAATATTCAAAATTTTGTGGCGGAATGTTTGGTTTGCCAGCAAAATAAATTTGAGACAATCAAGACCCCGAGTCTTCTACAACCTTTATCCATTCCAAGTCAACGTTGTGAGGAGATTTCAATGGATTTTATTGCAGATTTACCTAAGCACGAAGGAAGGAGTGTCATCATGGTGGTAGTTGATAGACTTACAAAGTATGCACATTTTTGTGCATTATCTCATCCATTTAAAGCGAGTGCAGTTGCTACTTCATTTATGGCAATAATTCAAAAGCTACATGGAAACGCAAAGATTATTGCAAGTGATAGAGATCCCATTTTTACAAGAAATTTTTGGATAGAATTATTTTCTTTTTTGGGTACTCAACTAGCTCATAGCTCATCTTATCATCCTCAATCTGATGGTCAAACAGAGATAGTGAAGAAATATTTGGAAGGATATCTTCGTTGTTTTGTATCTAATAAGCAAGCACAATGGGTCAAGTGGTTACCTCTCGCTGAATGGTGGCATAACACATCCTTCCATACTGCAACAAAAATGACCCCATTTATGGAACTTTATGGATATCATCCACCATCCGTCACATCTTATTTAAGGGAAAATTCTATGTTTCAAGCAGTGGAGGATCACATCGAGCATCAACAAGAAGTTCTCCAACTCTTAATGGATAACCTAAATTTGGCACAAAATCGAATTTAACAACAAGAAAATCAACATCGCAATGAGAGAAGTTTTGATGTGGGAGACTAGGTATTTTTACGGCTACAACCATACAAACAAATTTCCTCAAGAAAGCTAAGAAGGATAATAAATTATCTCCAAAGTACTATGGTCCTTACAAGGTTTTGCAAAAGATTGGTACTATGGCATACAAATTGGAGCTTCCTGCTTCTTCGTGAGTGCATCGAGTTTCCATATTTCATGCTTAAAAAAGGTTATAGGGGACAAAATTCCAGTTCCAATAGTATTTCCAGAACTTGATGAGGAAGGAAAAACCATATTGGAACCTAAAGCAGTCACGGAAACAAGAACTCGACAACTATGAAATTGATCAATTTTAGAGTATCTCATCAAATGGAAGAACTTACCCACTGAAGATTCTATATGGGAGGATGAGAATTTCATACAAAAGCACCCAGAGCTACTCAAGCGTTGAGGACAACACTTTTTTGAAGGAGAGGAGCATGTTAGGTCCCTATATTACTAGTATAGTCCCTTATTATTGTTATTGTAACCCCCTTTTTGTTATTATTGTACCCCTGTAACCCCCTTTTTGTTATTATTGTACCCCTGTAACCCCCATATTGTTATTATTGTGCCCTTAAATTATTATTTTTAGGTTAGCTAGGATTACATTGTGGCCCCATGGACTCCGATATATGGAAAGGATGTTTTGTCAATTGTATAATCCAAGAATTGTTCATTTATGTAATGTATTGTAAGTTGCCCCCTCGAAGTGGCTTATTTCTAAGGAATTGATCTTTCTTTTATTTTATTTTTGGAGCTGGTTTCATAACACTACGTTGTCTCCACTTCAGCTATCGGCAATTTTAATTTGAACCTTATATTGTATTCTCCTCGCCTCTACGCAATGTGAATTGACAACAAATTTAGGGATGAGTTCTTTGTTTTAGAGGCATCAGTCCATCCTATGATCGATGCTTAATCTTCTCATACAAAATCCATCTAGAATTCAATCACAAATTGAATCTTCAATTTCTTAAAATACACTGTATCTGAAAACATAATTCCTTTGATTTTATCCAATCACCTGCATACATATTTATTATGACAAACTCTGATTTTCACTCGAGTTATAAACCAAATCAATCAATGCATAATCCCTCACTGTAGAATCGAATTTCTCTATATATATACAACCAAACAATTACAAATATTTCTTCTTCTCTGGCCTGATATTCTAATAAGTGTCCTTCCTATCTAAATTTTCCTGTAGGCATACAACAACAAACCCCTGTCTGTCTAAAACCTGAATCTCTCCTACTTTTCTATGCCTTGAGGCTTACAATTTATACAAATGGACTCTATAACCAATTTTGGTTTAAATCCATAACTTACTCAGCAAATTCCTAAGAATCCTCAAGTCCTAAAATATATCCTTTATCCCTAAAAATCCTTTCAAACCCATAAAATCATGAAACCAATTCTAATTTAGAAATTACAATTAATTCTCAAATCTCGCATTCCCTATGGAATCTCAACTATCCTACTTCTCTCATGTTCTCCAATCATTCAGGAACATTTACAAATTCCTCTCAATAATTAATTAATTCCCATTTAAAATCACTCAAAACATTAATAATTACATTATTGAATCAAACATCCATAAAAACACAAGACCCCTATGTCTAATAAAATACATAGAATTTTTTGAGCCTAATGCTCCTGCATCAGACTCCCAAGGTTAAAAATAATCATGATCTCCTGATCATGTGATTTTAATCTTTGTCTTCCTGGATCCCATACATTTTTCTGTAACTTATCATCTATTTATGTTGTTTTTTGTTTATCTTCTCCAGGTCTCCACACCTTATGCTGCATTGCTCCACTAACTATGCTTTTATAGTCTACTACTATTTTACTCTTGTTGCTGCTTCTTTGCTTTATCGTTGATGTCTTCCTCTAAGACACTTTCATCATTATCCTTCTTATCAGTTCAATTCATTTGTCTAATAAATCTTCTGAACGATGATTACTTTTACCTTTTTATTGTTGAACTTTTATTGTTACTGTCACCCTGTCATCCTTACCCTCTTGTTTACTGCATTTAATAACTTCTTCCAGATTGTCAGTTATGGCAATTTCTTTGTCTTATTTCTTCACAAATTCATTGGACTGATACACAGTCTTCCATTTACTGATGTATTCTTCTCTTTGCTTTAGTTTGTTACTGCTATCCTCTAACTCTTTCATCTTCACATTTTGCACTTCTTCAAGCTCTTTCTCTTCCTGTATTGAATCCTGATTCTTCAGCATATTTTCCAGCATTCAAATATCTTTGTTCAATGGATTAAATATTTCCATAGAATTTTCTTCCTCTTTGTTTACTTGTTTGTTCATATGTGCCAAAGTTTCTCCAACATCTGTAACAAAGCCTGCACTCACAAAATAATAAAAAACATAAGGCTTGAGTGCCTCTCTTTCCTCTGGCAACATTTCATTATGCTACTCTGAATTTTCCTCCTTTATCAACACATCAGTATGTTGATTCATTCTCTCCAAAGAATTCTCTAAAATATTCTCGAGACTGTCAGCAAGTCTCTCTTCCATACCATTTGCTTCCATGATTTCTCTTTGTTCTTGTCCATTGCAGTGAACTTTGTCTTCTCTGTCATACTCTGATTTTTCCAGCAAATACTCCAGCAATGCAATTTCTTTTTGGCATTTCTTAAGTACTTCATCATCACTAATAATCCCTGCATTTACACACAAAATTTTATTTTGAAAATCACAAGGTTCAATCATATCAACTATTGCTTCACATATCAACTCTTCACACTCATCTCCTTCTTTCACAAGAAATTCTTCTTGTGTTATAAAAAATTCAAATATAAATGCATCACTGCTTTCCTCATTCAAGAGACATTATTTATCATTCTTTAATTCAGAGTATTTATCTGCTGAAAGATACTCTTCCATACTTTTGATAGCTTCAAAATATTTCTCATCTTCTGCAAAACCTGTAATCACATCAAAATTATTAGATTAAAAAATACAAGGCTTTACATCATCCAGCTGATCTGAACTTGCCCAACAATTTAGGAAATCATCTATAATTCCCTTTTCAGCAACGTAAATTTCTTGTTGTCTTAAATCTTCACAATAATTCTTAAGATCTTTCACAGATCTCCATTCTTCATCTTTACCCATTACTTCACTATGTTCTTCGTCAAAAATTGAAACTTCCATTTTCAACTCACCTTCTCTGAGTTCTTCACATCTGAATTGCATACTCATCATCTGTTCAAGCTTTCTCAGCTCTTCTGCTAACTGTATATTCACTTGATGCTCTCTCTTCTGTTGTAGCCTCTACCACTTTACTTTCTTCTTCATGATCCAACCATGTCTCTCGTTTTCTTCTATCAGCTTTGTTAACTCATCAAATTATTTTCTTATCTCAACCAAATCCTTGTCAATATTATCTTGACTCCTCCAGTTCTTGTGGATTGTTTTAGCACTCTTCATCTTCATCTTGTAGCTTTCTTCTAAACCTTGTACATGAATTTCCATATTCATCTTCACTTTTTCCATCTCCATGAGTTCATCACTCAATTTATCACTATGAGTTGTTCTAAGGCCTCTGCAATAAAAATTCCTCCTTGTTACAACTTACCTCACCAATCCTTTTCTCTGGACTTGGACTTTTGGAAAATACAGTTCTCTATCTCTGGAACCTCTTTGAGCTTTACTCTACTCCTTCTAGGCTTCAACTCATCTGCACCTTTTAAGAACACAACTATCCTTTTTATCCAACCTCTGTTGAAATTATTCAAGGTTCTGCCACACTTTACTCAGAAAATATTACCAGTTTCCTTTATCACAGCTCTTAAGACTGTGATATTATTTTGCTGAGATTTCCTTCAACTGCCTGCAACCTGAATTCTGCAAACATAATCTTCAAACCAGAGTTAAAATAACACTTATCAACTCACCTTCAAGATCTCTGTGTGATCTTGTTTCGCCATTCATCTACACTATATCTCTATCTGCTGCAATCTATTAGATTCAAAATCTGATCTCATTTTACTTTCTCCATCACACATGCATTCTCTGCAATTCTATTTTTTATTTTTATTTTTAAACCTTAAATCATTTCAAAAGAGTTGTTTCCATCTATGATACCAAAAATGACGCAACCAAAGCTGCAAAAACCCACAGATGCATTCTCAATGCAAATCTCATGTATACAAATTTTATCAACCTCAAAAACATAGGCTTCTCCATATGCGGAAGCTTTTTCTCATTGTCCTACAATCAAGAATTTTCTCTCTATTTATCATAGTTATAAAACCAAACTGGTAAATTATTTAATTTGGAATTAAATTCCTTTATCAAGCATATAATATAAACCAACTTTAAAACCCACTTAAATAAAGTATCCATTCTTCATCGGTTGATTTCCTTACTTCACAAATATGGCTAAAACCCATATTACCAATTGTGAATCATATCTGCTTTATGATTTTCATTTCTATGGTTTCAACCTTAAAAAATAGCGTTAAAACATAAATTCGGACCCATGCTTTCCATTCACCATAGGTTTAAAACTTAAGTGCCACCACATAAATCTGCCCATTTAAATTATCATCATGGAAATCTCGTATGCGGATGCCATTTCAAACATACGTTTTCCACCATTGATCTCTAACACTCATGCATCCGATGAAAATCGCAAATAAACAATCCTGCCATTTAACATTTTCCATTCAATGCGAAATGATCGATTTTTAAATGCAACGTGGAAACCTCTGAATGCTATCACACTCATTCCAGGATTTACCACTTACCATCTTTGTGCTACGTGAAAACCACCTGGTGGTTTTTGAAACCATATTCATTGTTCCCTTGTGTCATTGACTCACAATACCGTATTCAACTCTTCAATATAGCTCCTCCGCATACTTAGTGAAACACTCAACCCATCGATTTCTATTCACTAAATTTCGTTGGCTCAAAGTTTCATTACACCTTTGCTTATGATTCTGATTTCGGTCTACCCCTAATTCTGGAAACAACTCTAGAGTTTAACTGCGTTAATTACCATCTCCTACCTTACCTCTTTGAGTTGTGTGAAACCCGTTACCAATTTATGAAATTTCCTTCCAATTTAAATTTGTTTTATCTAAAACTTCTTCTTCATTTATCTATGCCATCATTTCTACCTTCACATGCTCACAACTAAAGCAAATCCTTTACATTCTGCAAATCCATTCCTCAATGTTGTCCTTAGTTCTTGTATTTTTCAACATTCATTGAAATGTCAAAATATCTAGGTTCCCTTTCATTCGCATCCACAACAGTCACATATTGATGCAAAATCCTCTTTCAACTCTCAGTTTTCATATTTAACCCTGCACCTTTCACTTGTCACTCTACGTTTCCAAAACTTCAGCTATCAGGAATTTTAATTTGAACCTTATCTTGTATTCTCCTCGCCTCTACGCAATGTGAATTGACAACAAATTTAGGGTCGAGTTCTTTGTTTTAGAGGCACCGGTCCATCCTGTGATCGATGCTCAATCTTCTCATACGAAATCCATCTAGAATTCAATCACAAATTGAATCTTCAATTTCTTAAAATACACAGTATCTGGAAATAGAATTCCTTTGATTTTATCCAATCACCTGCATATATATTTATTATGCCAAAATCTGATTTTCACACGAGTTATAAACCAAATAAATCAATGCATAATCCCTCACTGTAGAATCAAATTTTCTCTATATATATACAACCAAGAAATTACAAATATTTCTTCTTCTCTGGCCTCATATTCTAATCAGTGGCCTTCCTGTCTAAATTTTCCCATAGGCTTACAACAACAAACCCCTGTCTGTCTAAAACCTGAATCATTCCTACTTTTCTATGCCTTGAGGCTTATAATTTATACAAATGGACTCTATAACCAATTTTGGTTTAAATCCATAAATTACTCAACAAATTCCTAAGAATCCTCTAAGTCCTAAAATATATCCTTTATCCCTAAAAATCCTTTCAAACCCATAAAATCATGAAACCAATTCTAATTTAGAAATTACAATTAATTCTCAAATCTCTCATTCCCTATGGAATCTCAACTATCCTACTTCTCTCATGTTCTCCAATCATTCAGGAACATTTACAAATTCCTCTTAATAATTAATTAATTCCTATTTAAAATCACTGAAAACATTAACAATTACATTAGTGAATCCAACATCCATAAAAACACAAGACCCCTACGTCTATTAAAATACACAGAATTTTATGAGCCTAATGCTCCTGCATCAACATATCTCCTCAAACATATTTTTCCATGCTTATTGAGAATATCTGCAAGTATGGATCACTCATGGAAACAAACATTAACTAGGAAGTCTCCTACTCTACTATGATTTATGTGATGTACCAAAGATGGATCAATTGTGCGTATGGGAGGGAGATAGGGGCTTATAGGCACAAAGTTCCTTGTAGGAGATATACAGTTAGGGACTACTCATTGATTTTGTTCCATGTGTATCTCTAGGAGAGGAGGAGGAAAGGTGAGAAAATGGCACAGTTCTAAGAGGAAAGACTGGAAGGAATATTCACTAGGACTATGCCATGTGCTAGGGAGGAAGGCCAAGGCCATAAGGGGGGTGCATGGTGCATTTCCAAGGAATAAGGAGGGGGATCAATTCCCACTATAAGTGTGTAATGTGCAACACTAGACAATAAGGGGAAGGGCTAGCATAGGGAGGAAGAGTAAGAAAGAAGGACAAGGGCCTTGTTGACTAAGATTTTGTAGTATAAAAGAGAGAGAGAGAGAGAGAATATTTAATGGTATTGGGTGTATCTTCAACTAATAAGGGGGTTCACTACTAGGCTTTGGAAGTTTGTAGTACACTCTTCCTAGCCCAGAAGGAAATTTGCAAGGTTATGAAAATGACTAAGTACGGGAGTGTGAAGTATGGAAAAGCACAATGTGTTAGGATTATAATCAAGTGTTTCACATGTCACCTCATTTCTACAACTCAAAAAAGAACCAATATTATAAATATACATCAAAATTCTCATTCATAAACATTCTCCAATTGCAATTCAATATTCCCAATTATCCCAAGCTAATGGGAATATACAATTTTGTTTCATGTTATTATTGCAAGAATAAATGTGTAAAGGAGGACAATAAAAACTCCTAAGAACAGTAAATAAATCAATTCCCAATGAGAACAAGGTCAAATCTGGGCTATTCTGATAAAACACCCTCAAGTGTGGAAGGGATTAAGCTATTTGACTGGGTCAACCATGACCAAATCAACAACGCAGTCTAGATGCATTGAACCTCCTAGATGCACAACGTAGTTTTGGAGGGAAGTTACACATGTGAAAGGAGCTAAATCATTAAGGTGGTTTAGGGTTATGCAAGAATTTTATCTTATAAAAGGAAGAGGAGGCTAGCAGAAGAGGGTTGTTGAAGATATTATTTCAGAAAAATTTGTCTGCTTAGAAATTTCTCATTCTCTGGTTGTTTAGCTGAGAATAGTGTTGCTTAGCACTAGGGTGTTCTTGGTTGGGAATCCCACCTCTTCCATTGAGTAGCTCAAGGAGGAGTCCTATATTTCTTTTCCACTATGAGGCTTAGGGCCAAGCTCTTCTTCCAACTACAACTCAGATCCTATTGAGGGTTTGGTTGTCTTTGTAAGTTGTAGCAAGTGGAGGCTAGATCTATTCATATCTCTACCAATCTAGTGCCTCTTTTTAGTGGGAGAGTCTTCTATCCCCTTGGAAAGAGTGTATTGGATCATTGGAGCTTAGATCCATACCTTGGCTTGAGGCCAAACTATTCATCAAGGCTAAAATGCATGTTATCTTCCTAGACTACGTTATTTTCAAGAGGAAAGTTGCTGGGGAGTTTTGGAAAACTTTCAGGAGTTATCTCGAGTGAAGGGGATCTGCCTTTCACTATAGTGATCCATGGATTTTTTATCTATTCCAAGTCATATTCAAATCTGATATGAATAATACTATAGATGCTTCAGAAATTCTGAATGAATCTGTAGATCTGCTGCACAAGATCTTAGATCTACTCCATATGCTTCATGTTTTGCTAAGAACCCCAAGGGGTATGTAAAATAGAGACAATCTAGTGTACATATATGATATAGATCTAATATTTTGTACATAGATCTGTCCTAGATCTGAAATTTAATATAAAGATGCTGCAACTAATTAAAATAATGTTGTCATGTCTTTTTGCAGTGTAATACATTGTTGCAGCACCTCTTTCAGAGGGTTTTCTTCATAAAAGTCTTCATACTTCTCTTGTACATTGTATGGGCCACATTATAGATCTATTTTGCTGCTGTACATGTCATTTATTTAGCCTCTTATTTTTTCTCCTACTACTGTTGTGTAAAACTACGTTATTTTCCAGCAGAGTTGTTTTGTATTGCTGCAGTCCCTTCCTTGGGCATTTTCCAGCTGCACCAGGTATGGGGAGACTTGTTTAACCCACCTAGGGAGATTCTTTTCTGATATCCTCTTGTATTTAGGACTTTTATTATCATATCTAAGGGATCCATGAGCTGGTTTGCAAGCCTGTAGCACACATTCCTAAAAAATGCGTTTTTCAGGAATGTCTTGGTAACGGTCCATATTTGGGAATATTACAGTGGTATCGAAGCATCGTTCTTGTCATAGCCTGTGCTTTCATTGAAGATCCAAGCCAATATGTCTACAGGAGGAGATGGGACTCTAACTGACAAAGAGGAGAGGTATCTACGAAGAAGAAGACCGAAGAAATATAATTACATAGAAGACAAAGAAAGCAAAGGTGAAACCCCTTTATCTAGAAGGAAAAAGAGAGAAGAGTTATCTAACACTCTTTCTCAAGCTATGTATGAGCTAAAAGAAGAAATCCAGGGAATGAGGAAGGAAATATTTGCAGATCCTTCAAGAATATTTTTACATCAAGAAAGCCCCAATACTTCTTACTATGTGTGTGAGCATTCAACCACACAACCTGATCTACAATGTTGTAACATGCCTACTTTCTTGCCAAAGGAAGAAGGAGAAGAAGGAGCACCAAAGGAGGAAACCCTTGGTGAATATTTCCAATAATATTAATCTCAGTCAAAGAGATTCAAGGAGCATCTTAGTTTTCCATAGTTCTATCAACTTAAAGAAGAAAGGAGATCCAGCAGCTACAGTAGAAGAAGAGGGTGCATGTAGCACACTTTGGGTAGATTCTCTCTACCTACTTTTGATGGGTCACCTAAGAGCTCAATCAAGTGTTGGGTAAGGAAACTTGAAACATATTTCCAACTGCCCCAAGTGTCAGAAGAAGAAGCCGTGAGAGTAGTAGCGCTGCATCTTCAAGGTAAGGCTTATGTCTGGTGGTTATTTGAGTCATCTTCCTTGAAAAATTTAAATATATATTCTTATGCAAAGTTCACTAGGAGGTTAGTGAAAATATTTGATTTGGAATCCTCTGAAACTTCCTCGATGGAGAAAATCGAGCCCAAGGAATCTGTATCTTTGTGTGATTTGGAAGACTCCGTCCAGCCAACTCCACTTCTAAACGTTGTTAAGAGGGTTGAACATGTTGGAAATATGATGCAGAGTGTTGTCCTTGATGGCAACCCACTGAATGAAGATGAATACATGAGATTGTTGGCATGTGTTGTCCTTGATATTTTTGATGATTTATTCTTGACTTGATGGAAACAGTAAAAATGATGTACGTCGATATGAAATGATGTTTGTTAGCAATATGATCTTGAGTGTTGTTGTCCTTGAAAGAGCGGCCCACTTGATAAAGATAGGGGAAACTTACTTGGTGATTGTGCTTGCTAGATGGCGTTCTTGATGAAGAAAATATGATGTATCTAGGTGTGCAATGAAGAAGGAATTCGATGGTCGCAGTGATGAAAAAATTGTATGTCTCTGTGAATACACGGATATGTCTAAAAAGAACGTGATAAGTCGCGTATGGGAAAAAGCGCTCAAAAAAAGTGCAAATCCGGGGGCTCGTGGTATTGAAGGCTCATGGTATTGATGACTCGTGGTATTGAAGACTCATGGTATTGAAGACTCGTGGTATTGAAGGCTCATGGTATTGATGACTCATGGTATTGAAGACTCGTGGTATTGAAGACTCATGGTATTGAAGGCTCATGGTATTGGTTTGACTCGTGGTATTGAAGGCTCATGGTATTGGTTTGGCTCGTGGTATTGAAGGCTCATGGTATTGTTTTGGCCCATGGTATTGAAAAAGATAAACCTATATAAGGGGAAGAAATTCATTGTGCAAATCACAAGTGTGGGTGCAAGATGTCTGAGCTTGAATGAATACTTCTCTTTGAAGTAGATCTGAATGGAAAGGGTTACACTTGAAGATAAATCTGAATGTATGATGCACCGATGATGAAGAAGGGGATCTAGATCTGAAATGCATTTGTATTTGCTAGATCTGATTATGGAAGGCTTAGATCTGTGATGAGGCGAACATCTAGGCGAACATCTGTCTGAAGTGAAAGGGTATGAAATATCTGATCTGTTCTGCTGTGTTTCTGATATCTGATCTGTGTTGATAAGCATCTGTTGGTGATATATGTTTGTGCTAAAAAGTATGGAAAGGGTCCAGTGTGAAAATTGATGAAACGTGGTCCAAGGTGGTGCTGAGGGTTGTAGCCTTCAGTCAGGGGGTCGTAGCTCCCTTCCAGGTGAGGCTGGTAAACGAGATCGGGGGGTCGTAGCTCCCTTCCAGGAGAGGCTGGTAAACGAGTCGGGGGGTCGTAGCTCCCTTCCAGGAGAGGCTGGTAAACGAGTCAGGGGGTTGGAGCTCCCTTCCAGGAGAGGCTGGTAAACGAGCGCAGGTGGGTGCCTGCGTGCTGGTCAAGTCTGCGCCAGCACATATGTTGTAAGATGTTTTTCTCTATAATAAAATATTGAAGGCTGAGCAACTGCAGCGGTGGTTTTCTCCCGATTTGGGTTTCCACCTAAAAATCCTGGTGTTCATGTGTGATGCTTTTTGTGATGGTTTATTCTGTTCTTACTGCACATGTTTACTGCTTATTGAATATCTGATGAATAAATGAGGAATGGTTTAAGTGAAGTTTAATGACATATCTAGATCTCTGTGTATACGCGAGGTTCATAAAGGGGATCCGCGTATATACGCTAGTTTACTGAAGGAAAGTAGCGTATGGGTTTTAAGGAATGAAAAAGTAAAAAGATTTGATTATGCAGTAAATACTGATTCACCCCCCCCTCTCAGTATTTTTCCCAACAATTGGTATCAGAGCAGGTCCTTCTGCAGAAGCTTGATTGCTTGAAGGAGATCCGTCACAATGGGAAGTATACATACAAAAGCTTTGCTGAATTTTGGTGCAAAAGTATGGGCTCTCATGAAAGAATGTGAAAAAGAAAAGGGTACCTTTGTGGATTCTCTAGAAGACAATAATCTTCTTGAAGAAAACATTCAACTCAAAGTAAGCCTATAAGAAAAGAACATAATCATTGAGACTTTTAAAAATCAGCTTGAAGCAAGAGAAAAACGCATGGAGGATCTAGAATGTGAAGTAGTAAGTCTAAGGAAGGATAATGAGAAATTGAATTCTCTCAATCTCAGATTTGCTAAAAGTTCGGAAACCTTGGATGAAATTATCAAGGTACAACGGTCTCCCTTTATAAAAACAGGTCTTGGATATACTGGGGAATCTTCTCAGACATCAGCACCAAATTCTCTAAAAGCAGCCACCACTGGTTCTCTACATTCAGCCACTCAGCAAGGGAACAAAGGATCTTTACAGGTAAAGCAAGATCACCTCAATTCAAGAAACACTAACAGGGAGATCTTTCAAAATGGCTACAACCAACAGGTAAAGTCTAATAGAAGATTTCATGATCACAGAAATTTCTACTTCAATGGACAATGTTTCACATGTCACAACTTTGGTCATAAAGCTGTTCAATGTGTTGCATATAAAACCATCATGACCAGAGAAGCGAGAAAGATAAGGATGAATGATGAACCAAAGAAGAACACCTATAACAATTTTTCTCCTCTTCAAAATGAAGTTGAATGTACTTATTGCAATAACTTTGGTCATGAAGAATCTGAATGCAGGAGCAAGGTCCAGCCAAAAGAGCATGTTCCCTCAAGCTCTAAAGTGTGGAAAAAGAAAGAAATACCGGTTTAAAATTGTGGGATAGCGTTATTTGCAGAGGGTGAAGAGAATCAATGGTACATTGATAGCGGGTGTTCAAGACACATGACAGGTGACAAAAGCAAACTGCATACTTATAATGCTCTAGAGAAGGAAAAGAAAGTTACTTTTGGAAATGATACTCTTGCTGTTATTAAAGGAAAAGGGTCAGTATTTCTAAAAGAAAAGGTGAAGGCTAAAGATGTCATGTATGTGGATGGATTAAGGCATAACCTATTGAGTGTTAGTCAAATGTGTGATCAAGGAGCATAAGTGGTCTTCAGTTCCAAAGAATGTGTGGTTCGTGATCTTGATACAGGTAAAATCATTATAAAAGGAAAAAGAAATCCAAGCAACCTGTATGTTCTCAACGGCATAGAACAATGTTACTTAAGCAAATCATCAGAAAATTGGCTATGGCATCGAAGACTGGGACATCTGAGTTTCTCTCAAATCAACAAAGCAAGCAAACTTCAAGCTGTTCGTGATCTTCCCAAGATCAATCTTCCAGAAAGTACCATATGCAAATCGTGTCAATTTGGTAAGCAGACCAGAGTCCGATTTAATGCCAAAGAAGGTTCATCAAGTAAGCCTCTTGAACTCATTCATACTGACATCTGTGGACCTATGAGGAAAAAGTCATTACGTGGGGAAGAATACTATATCCTATTTATTGATGACTACTCCCGAATGTGTGAGATCGCGTTTATTAAACACAAAGATGAAGCCTTTGAAAAATTTCAGAAGTTCAAAGCACTGGTAGAAAATGAATTGGATTCAAAAATCAAGTGTCTTAGATCTGATCGAGGAGGAGAATATTCGTCAAATGAATTCTTTGAATTTTGTGAACAACATGGCATTAAAAGGCAGTTCTCTGTAGCAGGCACTCCACAACAAAATGGTGTAGCAGAAAGAATGAATAGAACAATTGTTCAAATGGCCAGAGCTATGCTTGCTGACTCTAATGTTCCTAACATGTTCTGGAGTGAAGCAGCACGTGCAGCAGTTAACATTCTCAACAAGGCTCATGTTCGGGTAAACAGTGACAAAACTCCATATGAACTCTGGTATGGCAAATCTCCCACTGTAAAGAATTTTAAAGTTTTTGGAAGTAGATGCTTTATCAAAAATAATGATGAAAAACTTGGCAAGTTTGACCCTAGATCAGATGAAGGGATACTTCTTGGCTACTCATCTTCAAGAAAAGCATTCACATGTTACAATAAGAGGCTTCAAAAGGTTGTTGAATGTATTGATGTTGTTATTGATGAGTCTCCTGCAGCTCCTAAAGAAGAAAAACAAACAACAGAAGAAGATGATAATGACATATGGCCTTCTACATCGGATGGAAATGATATAGACAGTGAATCCAATGAAGAACCTGAAAATGATCTATCTGAAAAAGCTCCATCCAGATACGTTCAAAAGAATCATCCTGAATCTCAGATTTTGGGAGACAAGGAATCAGGTGTACGAACAAGGAGAACTTTTGTGGGATCTTCTAGTCATCAAGCACTTCTATCCACAATTGAACCACACAATGCCAATGAAGCTAGCAAATATGAATGTTGGAAGCAAGCCATGGATGACGAAATTGTTCAAATTGAAAAGAATGACACTTGGGATTTGGTTCCAAGACCTCATGATAAAAATGTCATTGGAACTAAATGGATTTTCAAGAACAAGTTAAATGAAAATGGGGATGTTGTAAGAAACAAAGCTAGATTGGTCTGCAAAGGGTATACTCAACAAGAAGGTATAGACTTTGAAGAAACTTTTGCTCCTGTAGCTAGACTTGAAGCCATAAGAATGTTTCTTGCTTTTTCAAGTTTTCAACAAATCAAAGTTTATCAAATGGATGTCAAATCTGCATTCCTCAATGGTGATCTAGAAGAAGAATTTTATATAGAACAACCAGAAGGATTCATTTTGGGAAATGATGAAAATCTTGTTTGTAGACTTAAAAAGGCTCTATATGGTCTCAAACAAGCTCCAAGGGCTTGGTATTATCGTCTTCACAAATATCTTCATCAACAAGGATTTTCAAAGGGGTCTGCTGATAGCAACTTATACACAAAAGTTGAAAATGACAAACTATTGATTGTGGTTGTATATGTTGATGATATCATTTTTGGGAGTAACGAAGAATCTATGAGTCAAAAATTTGCTTCTGTCATGCAGCAAGAATTTGAAATGTCTTTACTTGGGGAACTAACATTCTTTCTTGGCTTGCAAGTGCATCAATCTGCTGATGGTATATTTCTATCACAAGCAAAATATCTTAAGCAAATTCTGAAGAAGTATGGCATGGAAGAATGCAAACCTGTAAGTACACCAATGATAACCGGATGCAGTCTCAATTCTAATGATGATTCTCCCACAGTGAATCAACCAGAATACAGATCGATGATAGGAAGTCTACTTTATCTCACTGGGACTAGACCAGACATTATGCATGCAGTTGGGATTGTTGGGCGATTCCAAGCTAATCCAAAGGAGTCTCACCTTCAGGCCGTTAAAAGAATATTCAAATATCTACAAGGAACTCAAGACTTTGGTCTATGGTATCCGACGAATGATGATCTTACTCTACATGCTTACACTGATGCAGATTGGGCTGGAAGTGTCGATGATCGGAAAAGCACTAGTGGTGGTGCATTCTATATGGGACCCCGGTTAGTATCTTGGTTCAGCAAGAAGCAAAATTCTATTGCCTTATCAACAGCTGAAGCAGAGTATGTAGCTGCCACATCTTGTTGCACTCAACTCCTATGGATGATGCAAACCTTGCAAGATTTTCAAATCAAATGTGCAACTCCTATCTCCATTATGTGTGATAATACAAGTGCCATCAGTATCTCAAATAATCCTGTTATGCATTCAAAGACCAAGCACATTCCCATCAAGTATCATTTCTTACGTGAACAAGCGCTTGAACAAAAGGTGAAGTTGGAGTATGTTTCCTCCAAAGAACAAGTTGTTGATATCTTTACCAAACCTCTGCCCAGGGAAGCGTTCGAGTATCTAAGACAGAAGCTGGGAGTGGTCTCTGCCAGTCAAAAGAACAAATCTGCATAAATTATAGAAGATGGCTTGGGATACGCGGGTTTCCTGAAACACAGTCGCGTATGTACGCGAGTTCCTGCACAGAAAACCGCGTATGTCTGATTGCTGACAATTTTTGCTTGGAGTCAGCTCTTTTCAGCACAGCTGCAGTGCTGTTTGGTATCTCTGGTGGTGTTCCAGTTCTCATAATTCTATTTCTCATATTGTTGACAAAGATGCCTTGATGATTTGTTGGTGAAAGTGTTCAGGATGCACAAACTAAGGGGGAGCCTTAGTCATATGAAAAGAATGCATGGATGCACAGATTTAGGGGGAGCATTAGCGTTGCTGAGTATAATGCATTGTTGGCATTATGTTGGTTCTAAAATATGTTCTCATGCTTGAGGACTTTCTGGTGTTGGTCTTAAATGGTCATTTTTGTAATTTGAGACTCATGATGTAAAATTTGTAATATTCAGTCATATAAGGACTTGTCAATTTTGTAAACCCACTTGGTTGGGTAGCTGAGTAAAATTTGTAAACCAACTTGGTTGGGTAGTTGAGTCTCATATGTAAATCCACTTGGTTGGATATGTGATGTAAGTATGAGTCTTTGATAGGAAGTCATGGAGTCATGTAATTTTGTGGAAAATATGTTTGAAGAGTCAACATGAACTCAGGGGGAGCTTGGTCACTTCAGTTCCATATCATATCTGCAGAGCGCTTCTTCTACATGAGGATAAAAGGGGTGAGTATGCTGGTTTTGATCTGCCCTTTGCCCTTGATGTCAAAGGGGGAGAGTGACATGGTGTTTGAATGCAGATAATGGTGTCAAAGAATCGGGAGAGTGACATGGTGTCAATATACTTATCTGTTGTGGTAACCAAACACCATCGTGGTTGCCATCAAGTCCAAAGGGGGAGATTGTTGGAAATAAGATGCAGAGTGTTGTCCTTGATGGCAACCCACTGAATGAAGATGAATACATGATATTGTTGGCATGTGTTGTCCTTGATAGAAATACACCTGATGAAGTTGTTCTTGACTTGATGGACTTGGTAAATGATGTAAATCTGATATGAAATGATGTTTGATAGCAATATGATGCTGAGTGTTGTCCTTGAAAGGCAACCCACTTGATAAAGATGATGGCAACTTACTTGATGATGTTGTGCTTGCTAGAATATGTTCTTGATGAAGAAAATATGATGTATCTACAGTGTGCAATGAAGAAAGGAATTCAGAATGTGCTCAAAGTATGATGAAAAATTATGTCTCTATGAATACGCGGATATGTCTAAAAAGAACGTGATAAGTCGCGTATGGGAAAAAGCGCTCAAAAAGTGCAAATCCAGGGGCCCGTGGTATTGAAGGCTCATGGTATTGATGACTCGTGGTATTGAAGACTCGTGGTATTGAAGACTCGTGGTATTGAAGGCTCATGGTATTGATGACTCGTGGTATTGAAGACTCATGGTATTGAAGACTCATGGTATTGAAGGCTCATGGTATTGGTTTGAATCGTGGTATTGAAGGCTCATGGTATTGGTTTGGCTCGTGGTATTGAAGGCTCATGGTATTGTTTTGGCCCATGGTATTGAAAAAGATAAACCTATATAAGGAGAAGAAATTCATTGTGCAAATCACAAGTGTGGGAGCAAGATGTCTGAGCTTGAATGAATACTTCTCTTTGAAGTAGATCTGAATGGAAAGGGTTACACTTGAAGATAAATCTGAATGTATGATGCACCAATGATGAAGAAGGGGATCTAGATCTGAAATGCATTTGTATTTGCTAGATCCAGTTATGCTAGAAACTTAGATGCAGTGAGAAGAACATCATGAAGCCTAGTTTGTACGGGAAGTGAAAGGGATCATGAAATATACGTGTTGCAACATGTTCTGCTATCGTCTGTGTTTGATAGTATCTTTTGGTGATGTATGTTTAAGCTTAAAAGTATGGAATGGGTCCAGTCTGAAAATTGATGAAACGTGGTCCAAGGTGGTGCTGAGGGTTGTAGCCTTCAGTCAGGGGGTTGTAGCTCCCTTCCAGGTGAGGCTGGTAAACGAGATCGGGGGTCGTAGCTCCCTTCCAGGAGAGGCTGGTAAACGAGTCAGGGGGTTGGAGCTCCCTTCCAGGAGAGGCTGGTAAACGAGCGCAGGTGGGTGCCTGCGTGCTGGTCAAGTCTGCGCCAGCACATATGTTGTAATATGTTTTCTCTATAATAAAATATTGAAGGCTGAGCAACTGCAGCGATGGTTTTCTCCCGATTTGGGTTTCCACCTAAAAATCCTGGTGTTCATGTGTGATGCTTTGTGTGATGGTTTATTCTGTTCTTACTGCACATGTTTACTACTTATTGAATATCTGATGAATAAATGATGGAATGGTTTAAGTGAAGTTTAATGACATATCTAGATCTCTGTGTATACGCGAGTTTCATAAAGGGGATCCACGTATATACGCTAGTTTACTGAAGGAAAGTAGCGTATGGGTTTTAAGGAATGGAAAAGTAAAAATATTTGATTATGCAGTAAACATATAAATGCGATTTCACCCCCCCCCCTCTCAGTATTTTTCCCAACAGAACATCTTTTGCATGATTTTCCAAAGGAAAAAGCCCCATTTCAGCAAGAACTCCTTTCTCAAGGAGAAGAGATGAGGTTTCCTTCTTCAAGAGGAGGCCAATGAAAAGGGTCTCTTGATGATGAGGCACTCTCCATTGATAAGGATAATGGAGAAAGAGAGCAGAAAATATCCTCCAGTGTTGTGATAGCAGGAAGAGATCTATTTACATTAGGAGATGGAGATGAAGCAATTTCTTCCACTAGAATGGCTCTTGCTTCTTTGAAAGGAGTTCCTAAGGATATTCCATATGGAGGACCTGAGCAGCATATGTCTATGCTAAGAGACAATGAGATAGAACAAAGGAGGGATCACAAAGTTGACATAGCAGAAGATGATCCACTATTGCTAGGAGGAACTGCTCCAATCCGAGGCACTCTTGCATCACTAAGAGTGATCTCAAAATTTCACGAGACTTCCACACATGAAATAAAGATGAAATAGCACAGTGGAAGCAAAGACTCTATATTCCCATCTCTTGTGTTTAGGAGATTTCTACATGGGAACCTTTTATCTAATGGCAAACCACCTGGGAGGCCACCTGATTTAGTTTTTGTGGGAGATCTCTCACAACATAATGCTCCAAGTTCAGATCCAGGAGGGATGGGGGCATTAGAAGATAAATCCACAACACTGGGAGGTTTGGGTAACTTCAAGAAAGAGGGAAATTCTCCTCGCAACATCATCACCCACCTTCATTTCTAATTCTGCGCTGTTGGAGGAAGAAAATGGGAGGTATATCCTTCCAACACACACCTTTGACACAGGAAATGTCAAAGAGGAGATCAACAACATGGCAGACATTCCTATTGATGCATCATCAACACTTTCTTTTTTTGGAAGTGCATATCTATATTGGAAATCCCATCTATTGGTGGATTATTCCAAATATCTTCACACTTGTATGATGCTTGATGACCAACTTCATGAAGAGGGCTATCTACTCCATGAGGGATTCATCTATCATCACGGTAGAGTCTTCTTACCTAGAGCTTCCAAGCTCAAGGGGATGATCCTAAAAAGGGCCTACAAAGAGTTCTATTTCAACCCTACCTATTCTATGAATATCTACAACACTATCATGAGATGCTTCGAATGGGAAGGCTTTGGAGGAGAGATACATCATCATTTTGAAGAATGCATGAACCATGTGTATTTGGGGTAGAAATATGACTCTATGAAAGATTTACTTCAACCATCTCTTCCTACCTTGGAAGGAGGAGAAATATCCATACACCACTCCACTTGTATAAGGAGGAATTTTGGCAAAGAACATACATATGTAAGACATATTCCATTCTCTGTTTGTATGTATTATTTCACTGATTTTATGGAGGCCATGACTCCAAGGAGGAGTGATACATATTTTAGATCTCATGGAAAACAATGGGCCACAAAATTTTTTGAATTTGGCCACTCCCTTGATGAGCAAAGGGAGATTTTCCATCATGATGGGTGTTTCCCTAAGGCACCAAACATACATCTCACTTTCAGCGATTGTGAGATGGTTTGGGTAGCAATTAAGTGGTGGGAAAACCACTTACCATGTCTTGATTTGAGGCAGGTAGGAGATGCACTTCATTTGTACGATATGTGGGATTATGACCCACCTCCTCATGCTCAAATTTCTATTTGTATACACATAGTTTTGCTTCCATACATAGATGATATACTTGTACTTTTTATGGATATGTATGGAATAAGGATGGGGGCCATGTATGTACCACATGGGATGGAGACTCTCTATGTACCACATGCTACATGTTTTAGAGAGAGTATTGGTTCAGCCATGTATGTTTCATTTGATTTTTTGACTCCTTGTGGGATGGAATATTTACCTCTCACAAGAACATTGGATAAAAATTGCATGAAGGATTGGTTTGGTGAACACTTAGATCATGAAGGAAGCTTATCACTTCATTGTGTCACCAATGGAGGGGAGAAGGAGCTACAACACTCACCTTATTAGTTGCTTGAGGACAAGCAACATTTTGGAGGGGAGGACTGTAATATTGCCAATTAGCCCAAGCTAATGGGAATATACAATTTTGTTTCATTTTCTTATTTCAAGAATAAATGTGTAAAGGAGGACAATAAAACTCCTAAGAACAGTAAATAAATCAATGCCCAATGAGAACAATGTTAAATCTAGGCTATTCTGATAAAACACCCTCAAGTGTGGAAGGGATTGAGCTGTTTGACTGGGTCAACCATGACCAAATCAACAACACATTCTAGATTCATTGAACCTCCTAGATGCACAACACAGTTTGGGAGGGAAGTTACACATGTGAAAGGAGCTAAATCATTCAGGTGGTTTAGGGTTATGCAAGAATTTCATCTTATAAAAGGAAGAGGAGGCCATCATAAGAGTGTTGTTGAAGATATTATTTCAGAAGAATTTGTCTGCTTAGACATTTCTCATTCTCTAGTTGTTTAGCTAAGAATAGTGCTTCTTAGCACTAGGGTGTTCCTGGTTGGGAATCCCACCTCTTCCATTGAGTATCTCAAGGAGGAGTCCTGTATTTCTTGTCCACTATCAGGCTTAAATCCAAGCTCTTCTTCCAACTACAACTTAGATCATGTTGAGGGTTTAGTTGTCTTTGTAAGTTGCAGCAAGTGGAGGCTAGATCTATTCAGATCTATACCAATCTAGTGCCTCTTTTCAGTGGGAGAGTCTTCTATCCCCTTGAAAAGAGTGTATTGGATCATTGTAGCTTCAGATCCATACCTTGGCTTGAGGCCAAACTGCTCATCAAGGCTATAGCGCATTTTATCTTCCTGGACTATGCTATCTACAAGAGGAAAGTTGCAAGGGAGTTTTGGAAAACTTTGAGGAGTGATCTCGAGTGAAGGGGATCTGCCTTTCACTGTGGTGATCCATGGATTTATGATCTATTCCATGTCATATTCAGATCTTATTTGAATACTCTGATAGATGCTTCAGAAATTCTAAATGAATCTTCAGATCTACTGCACAAGATCTCAAATCTACTCCATATGCTTCATGTTTTGCTAAGAACCGCAAGGGGTATGTAAAATAGAGACAATCTAGTGTGCAGATCTGATATAGATCTAATATTTTGTACATATATCTATCCTAGATCTGACATGTAATATACAACTGCTATATCTCCTTAAAATAACGTTGTCAAGTATTTTTTCATTGTAATACATTGTTGCAGCACCTCTTTCGGAGGGTTTTCTTCATAAAAGTCTTCATACTTCTCTTGTACATTGTATGGGCCACATTATAGATCTGTTTTGCTGATGTAAATGTCATTTATTCAACCTCTTATTTGGTATCCTACTTTTTTTGTGTAGAACTACGTTATTTTATAGTAGAGCTGTTTTGTATTGCTGCAGTCCCTTCCTTGGGCATTTTCCAGTTGCACTAGGTATGGGGAGACCTATTTAACCCACCTATGGATATTCTTTCCTGATATCCTCTTGGAATTAGGACTTAGATTATCATATCTAAGGGATCCAAGGGCTGTTTTGCAAGCTTTTAGCACGCATTCCTAAAAAATGTGTTTTTTAGGCATGTCTTACTAACAGTCCATAGTTGGGGATATTACATGCAACAATAAAATCATGAGTATTTGTGACACATAAGTGTCATTTTGTGACTAGAAAATGTGTTATGGCTCAAAAGTGTACTATAGTTACTCTTGGTGATACAATGTTAGGTCCCTATATTACTAGTATAGTCCCTTATTGTTGTTAGTGTAACCCCCTTATTGTTATTATTATGCCTCTGTAACCCCCATATTGTTATTATTGTGCCCTTATATTATTGTTGTTAGGTTGGCTAGGATTACATTGTGGCCACATGGACTCCTATATATATAAAGGAGGTTTCGACATTTATATCATCCAGGAATTGTTCATTTATATAATGTATTGGAGGTTTCCCCCTCGAAGTGCCTTATTTCTAAGTCATTGATCTCTCTTTTCTTCTATTTTTGGAGTTGGTTTCAAAACATTTGGTATCAGAGCTCTGGATTCTAGGGTTTCACTGCTCCAAATAGGTCATCATGGAATTTTCGCTATAAAATTTTTTCTAAGAAGTTTCCCAAGCTGATATTTTTATAGAGTGAAGCCGAAATCCTAAGGAATGTCATGTAAAAATTTTAGATCTTGGTTCACAATATTTTCGGAGATGTGATCTGTGGAAGTTAGGGTGTTTTTAGGCTCCCAAATTTCACCTAAAATAGGTCAACATGGAATTTAAGCTATAATGTTTTTTCTATGAAGGCTCAAAAGCTACAATTTTTTTAGAGCAAAGCTGAAATCTTGTTGAACCTCCTGTACAAATTTCAGATCTTGGTTTGCAATATTTTTGGAGATATGATCTATGGAATTTAGGGTTTTTTCAGGCTCCCGAATTTCATCTCAAAGAGGTGACCGTGGGAAAATTGTCATAACTCTCTCTATGGGTGTCATATTGGAATTCTGTAAAATGTGACTACAAGTACATAGAATTTAGTTTCCTTTGTGTCAATTTCAGAGCCTAAGGAAGAAACAATTACACGTGGCATGTCATATAATTTTTCTCCACTGAACAAGTCCATAATTAGGTCATTGTGGGAGATTGGGCATAACCTTGCCTTGAAGAATCCAAATCCAGTTAGACCTATGGAATTCCAAAGAAGATTCAGAGTGCTACTACAAGACCAAATTTCAGATATTTAAGGTCCAAAATCATAGAGATAATTCAATTTCAATTTTGATCTCCTCAAAAGCAAGAAAAAGGTGTGTATTATTTTTCCGAATTTGATAAGTCTTGTTTGAAGAATCAATTTGAATTGATTCCAAGGGAATATTGTAGAATAGATATCAATATTGGGTTCTAAAATGCCCCCTAAAAAGAATTCAACACCCATTAAGCCTTCATAAGGCTCTACTATGGCTCATGAATATGAAGAAATGAAACATGACATATCAAAATTACAAGAGCAAGTGCAAAAAATTTTGCTCTCGCAAAGAGAAAAAAAATGTAATGGATGTTTTGAAGAAAAGCATGGAAGCTATGATGGAAGGTTTGAAGAATGGTATGGAAGAAAAAATGGAAGGTTTAAAGGATTACATGGAAGTTTTGAAGGAAGGTTTGTCAAAGTTGATACAAGAAATGATTCCTAATGGCGAAAATATAAGAGGAAACTCATGATGAGAACAAAATAAATGTTAATCGTGATTTCATAAACTCTAATGTTGAATTGAAGAACCAATATATTCCAAAGATGGATATGAGGAATTTTGATTGCAAGGATCCCAAAACATGGATACTACAGATGTAGCAATATTTTGATCTCAATAATGTGCAAAACACACAAAAGGTACGCATCTCAACTTTACATTTAGAACAAACTACATTTGTATGGTATTGATGGCTTTTCTCCCATAAAAAAATTGTCACTTGGTCAATTTTTATGGAGGAAATGATAGCACATTATGAGGATAAAAAGAGCAACACCTTCTTTAGCCAATTGATAAATCTCAAACACAAGGGTTCAGTGGTGGAGCACATTGAGGACTTCCAAAATTGAATATAAGGGTAACTGATATTCTAGAGGAACACATGATTGATGTCTTCATAGGGACTTTAAAGGATAACATCCAACATGAAGTTCATGTTTGGGAACCTGATTGTTTGGAGAAGGCATTCAGGTTGGCAAGAAAAATTGAATGTAAAATTATGGTGACAAGGAAGCCTACAACTCACATCTATAAATATGGAAGTTTTCTTACTCCTAGACTTCCACAACCTACAAGGTTCACACCACAACAATTGGAAGAAAAAAAGAGAAAAAGGGCTTTGCTACAGTTGTGATATCAAATACACTAAAGGTCATAAGTGTGCTGAGAATAAATTATTTTACATAGATTGTGAAGAGGAGGAAGAAAATGAACAAGAAACTTCAAAAGAATAGGATATACACCAGGAACCAATCCTAGAAGAAGAATAAGAAATGAGTCTAACCATATCGTGTAATGCATTGGAAGGAATTACCACTCCTCAAACTCTCAAGATAGAAGGACATATCAAGAATAAAAAATTAATAGTGTTGATTGATTCGGGTAGTACCCATAATTTTTTTCATTGTACGGTAGCCAAGGAATTGAATTGTTTCCTATACCAAGCACCAGAATGTCAAGTGATGGTTGCAAATGGAGGAACTATAAATTTATCTAGAAAATTCCATAATATCAAGCTAGTCATGGGGGAATATGTATTGAATAGTCCAATGTTTTCCATCCCAATGGGAGGTGTTGATATTGTACTAGGAGTACAATGGTTGCAATCTATGGGGATGGTAGCTTTTAATTTTCAAAAACGTTTCTTGAAATGTTTTTCGGAAGGAAAGGAAATAAAATTATGGGGTATTGCATGGAAGCTAGGAAAGATAATAAGCTCTAACATCATGACAAAGCTTATGAAGAAAGAAAATTGAGGCATAATTTCACAATTATGCTCACTAGAAGTTCTAACATCAAAATCATCTATTTCTCCAGATCTCCAAAAATCCTTTGACAATACTTCCAAGGTGTTTGAAACTCCCAAAGGACTCCCACCTATTCGGGATCATGATCATGCTATTCATTTGATTCCATGAAGTGTTCCTCCAAACATTAGGCCTTACAGATATCATTATGTCCAATAGAGTGAAATTGAACGTATGATTGCAGAAATTTTGGAGGCTGGTATAATTCAACCTAGTCAAAGTTCTTTATCTACTCCAATAGTATTGGTGCACAAGAAGGATGGATCATGACGCATGTGTCCGGATTATAGGGAGATCAATAAGCTCACTATTGAAGATAAATTTCTCATTCCTGTGATTGATGAATTATTGGATGAATTACATGGAGAAATTTATTTTACCAAGTTGGATCTTCGTTCAGGATATCATCAAATTAGAATGAATACTAACGATATTCCAAAAACAACATGTTGAACTAATGAGGGTCATTATGAATTTTTGGTCATGCCATTTGGCCCTACAAATGCACCTTCTACATTTCAAGGGTTGATGAATTCCATTTTCAAACCCTTCCTTAGAAAATTTTTGCTAGTATTTTTTGATGATATACAAATATACAGCAGGTCTTGGAAGGATCATGTTCAACATGTTGACAAGGTGCTCAAACTATTGGAGGAGAAACAATTATATGCAAAAACATCCAAATGTTTCTTTGGAGTACAAGAGGTGGAATATCTGGGTCATATTGTATCTCACGAGGGTGTTAAGGTAGACACTAACAAAACTAAATCCATTAAGGAATGGAAAGTCCCCACAACCATAAAGCACTTGCACATATTTCTCAGGTTAGTAGGGTATTATTGCAAGTTTGTTAATAATTATGGGAGAATAGCATCACCTATAACAACATTATTGAATAGATATGCATTTTTATGGACTCCTGAAGAAACTAAGGCCTTTGAACATCTTAAAGAGGCAATGAGCCTAGCACTAGTCTTAGCTAGACTTCACAAAAACCTTTATTGTGGAATGTGATGCCTCAGGAAATGGAATTGGTGTTTTTTTAATGCAATAATGAACACCCATTTCTTTTGCAAGTTGTCCAATCAAAGGAAAATATTTACAAAAGGTTATTTATGAGAAGGAAATGTTGGAAATAGTACATGAACTGAAGAAATGGTGACCTTACCTAATGGGAAGACACTTCAAGGTAAAAAATGATCATAATAGTCTTAAACAATTTTTGGAACAAAGACCATCTTTAGAAGAGCAACAAAAATGGGTCACAAAGATGTTGGGTTATGACTTCCAAATCATCTACAAAAAAGAGAAGCTAAATGTTGTTGCAGATGCACTCTCAAGAAAGGATGAAGAGGTGGAAGCATTTCTTTGTGCCATTTCTATTATCCAACCAAATTGGATAAACAAAGCAAGGGATAAATGGAAGAAGGAAGAAGAAGTGTGGACACTCGTTTAAAAGTTGCAGCAATATCCTACTACATATTATACATTTAGTTGGAAAAATGATTCCTTATGGTACAAAGATCGTTTATATATTTGCAAGAATTCCCAACTAAAACAAAAGATTCTTTTGGAATTGCACACTTCTCCTTTAGGATGACACTAGGGATTTTTAAAAACTTACCACAGGGTGAAGAAAGAAATCTTTTGGGATGGCCTTAAATCTGATATTCAAAAGTTTGTGGCAGAATGTTTGGTTTACCAGAAAAATAAATTTGAGACACTTAAGACCCTGGGTCTTCTACAACCTTTATGCATTCCAAGTCAATGTTAGGAGGAGATTTACATAGATTTTATCACAGGTTTACCTAAGTCCATGGAAAATTTTAGGGGCTAATATACACAGGTGGGTTAATTTTCCAAAAAAAAGATTCGTTAATTTCCATTTTTTTATAAAAGTGATTCGCCCAAATTTTACAATATAAATTATTTTACCTTAAAAATCACCAACATTATATAGATAATATATATAATATCATTATAAATTTGAATAATTTTAGAAATAAATCAATAAAAATTTTATAGTTTTCATATTAGGGACTAGTGAGATTCATCAATATTTTAAACTTCAAAATAATTTTCCATCCTTAAAATTTTCCCTGCCTAAGTCCAAAGGAAAGAGTGTCATCATGGTGGTAGTTGATAGACTTACCAATTATGCACACTTTTGTGCATTATATCATCCATTTAAATCAAGTACAGTTGCTACTGCATTTATGGAAACAATTCAAAAGCTACATGGAAACCCGAAGATTATTGTAAGTGACAGAGATCCCATTTTTACAGGAATTTTTTGGAAGAAATTATTTTCTTGTTTGGGTACTCAACTAGATCATAGCTCATCTTATCATCCTTAATCCAATGGTCAAATTGAAATAGTGAATAAATTTTTGGAAGGATATCTCTGTTTTTTTGTATTTGATAAGAAAGCACAATGGGTCAAGTGGTTATCTCTTCCTGAATGTTGGTATAACACTTCCTTCCATACTGCAGCAAAAATGACCCCTTTTATGGCACTTTATGGATATCATCCACTATCCATCACATCTTCTTTAAGGTAAAATTCTATGGTTCAAGTAGTGGAAGATCACATCGAGCATCAATAAGAAGTTCTCCAACTCTTAAAGGATAACCTAAATTTGGCACAAAATTGAACGAAACAACAGGTAGATCAATATCACTGCGAAAGAAGTTTTGATGTAGGAGATTGGATATTTTTACAGCTACAACCATACAAACAAATTTCCCTCAAGCAAGCTAAGAAGGATAATAAATTATTGTCAAAGTACTGTGGTGCTTACAATGTGTTGCAAAATATTGGTACTATGGTATACAATTTGGAGCTTCCTACATCTTCGCGAGTGCATCTAGTTTTCCATGTTTCATGCTTAAAGAAGGTTATAGGGGACAAACTTCCAGTTCAAAAAATATTGCTAGAAATTGGTGAGGAAGGAAAAACCATATTGGAACCTGAAGCAGTCATGAAAACAAGAACTCAACAACTATGAAATCAATCAATTGCAGAGTATCTCATCAAATGGAAGAACTTACCCACTGAAGATTCTACATGGGAGGATGATAATTTTATACAGAAGCACACTGAGCTACTCAAGCATTAAGGAAAACACTTTTTTGAACGAGAGGAGCATGTTAGGTCCCTATATTACTAGTATAGTCCCTTATTGTTGTTAGTGTAACCCCCTTATTTTTATTTTTGTACCCCTGTAACCCCCATATTGTTATTATTATGCCCTTAGATTATTATTTTTAGGTCAGCTAGGATTAGATTGTGGCCCCATGGACTCCTTTATATAGAAAAGAGGTTTCGTCATTTCTATCATCCAATAATTGTTCATTTATGTAATGTATTGGAGGTTTCCCCCTCGAAGTGGATTATTTCTAAGGCGTTGATCTCTCTTTTATTCTATTTTTGGAGTTGGTTTCATAACATACAATGAAACTTAGGAAGGGACATGGGCACTTGTGTTGAGGAGGTAAATCCCCTCTGCGGACAAAGGCGATCCCTACTAGCCCAGATCGGGTCTAGCAACAATCAAACATGCTACAGTGTAGGTTCCTAATTGTAAATAAACTGACTTGCGAGGAAGGCTTACCTGGAATCCAACGCTGTCATTTGTAGAAGAGGTGGTGCTCCCGTTCCTTCGCCCTGGCAGATCACAGCCATCACGATCTCCGTGATCGGACACCTGCACAGCAAGAAACAACACAAACACAAGCATAAAATCCAGTACATACAACTATATATCAGTCGAAGAGGATATAACTCATGAACATGATCAAGAACAAGAGTGGAACCATAACCGATAGTCACTTATCATTAAAGAGTCAAAAGAAGAATACAACCATAGCTTCGACGTAGCACTCTCCTTTAGCGGGTCGTCAGCACAACATGTCTCGATAAAGCCTATCAGGGATGGGACAAGCCTCTCTCTCCGGATACTTGGCAATAGTCTCCTTGCTTGGATTTGGCCTTAGGAAATCAAGAAGGCTTTTGCAGCATGAAAGCTCTTGGGAACTTAGAAATTATGCCACTATTTGGAACTAGCTTGCAAATGGAAATGGGCAAGCTTTTATAGAAGGAGGAAGGGGAGTTGGGATCCCTATAATTATGGGATTGGCCCTATCATCAAGGAAGCTTCCATGAGAGGTGGAAAACAACTTCCTCTCTATGGAAATCCGTAGCCAAACCTCCCAACTCAAGATAGAAATCAGCCCAGTAATTTGTTAGGATGAAACTTCCGCCTTATATTTTTTAAAAACACCTCTTAATATGGCTGGCACGAGTGCTGCTCTATGATAGAGCGCCAACTGGCGTGCCCTCTTTGGAGGATTTCCCTCTTGGCGCAAGGTCTCAACTATGGAACCGCACCAATGGAAAAAGAGTTATTTTTAGAGTTTTTTGCAGGGAGATGTCTTCAGGGCAATTAAAGCTCATCTTCAGAGGGATGCAATGAAAGTATTTTCAAGCCTTAACTCTGTCCACAGGTCACGGAATGAGCCCTCCAATGTACGGGACGAGGATTGTAGGGACGGTGACAAATTTTTGTGTAACAGATGCCCCCAAAAGCATGAGGCCCGAAAGAGAGAGAGAGGGGTGAAATGCTTTACGAGAACATGCCGACTGAAAACACCGCCATCGGAAAACCTGTGGAGCGAAGTACAATTGATGTCTCAGATACATGATATATATGCGTGGTATGGGAGCAGCCATCCATAACAGAGTGTACAATAATCCAGATCCAAGGCATGGACACAGCCATCCAATGAAGATCGATAAATAGACTCAGGTATGGTCGCAGCCATCCAATCAGTGAGTCATGTAAATAATCATAATAATCCACAATATCGCATCTTGGATTACAACAGACACAATCCAAGGTCTTGCGCTCCATCTCGACCCGAAAAAAGTACAAGTTCAAGCATGCGAATATGTGAGCTGAAGTCAAACATGCAAGAAAATCGTCTGATTACCAGCCAATGATGAAAGTTGTTAACAGACGCGAGAGGAACCACCAATAATGAAAATGGCCCTCAAGGTACTATAGGTATAATATACGGCGTGTGAATCAATGAGCTAGTGTCGAACACCCGTAGAATCACTCGATCGGAGGCCAATGATGAAAACCTCACGTCGAATGCGACGAACCTGCCATTGAGGCATGCAGGCTCCAAGGTACCATGAAAGAGTCTCTAGACCATCTTCCTGGATAATGAGTTGAATTCGACAGGAAGTGACCTTGATCGAAGGTGGGCCATAATGTTTCCCACATCATCAACACGAGATAGAGGAACATAATGTTTTTTTTTTTGTGAATCAGTATCATATGAGAATCAGAGGAAGGTTGATACTTGCAGAGGTCAACTTCTCTTGAACATGTAAACGGCACGACAGTGGACTTGGCAGTATTTGACATCAACGGATCAGAGGTCATGATGATGAGGCAATGAGTAGATGAGAGGTCAAAAGGGATTATCCAAACCCACGGAGGCAAAGTTAAGAATGAGATGAGAAGTCCCCAACCTGACACGAATGCAGACAAGTGCCATGTTCAAGAGGGACATACTGCCGACACGACAACGATGCTGGTTCCATTTTCCCCCACCATTTCTGATGATTACCCCAATTATTTTTGATAACAAGCTTGAAGGGGATAGCATATGCTTGTAATATAAGTCTGCCCTTCGGGCGAATCCATCCTAGTACATTTAACGAGCCCTAGGAAGGAGCGACTCGAATAATGTCATTTCGACTGAATCTAATGTCATCAGGTTTAACGAGTCTGACAAAGGAAGAACTCGGCGTCTTTTCATATTTAGAGAGTTTGAAAAGATAGCAGAAAAGTAAACTCCAGCGGTCCCTTTTCGTAGATAGTTCCTCGGACCCGAAAAGGTAGAAAACAATACTCGAGAAAACCTCCTAGTCGCGATAGGCTAGGGTATTCCTTTTTCGTAAATAATCAATCCCAGTCCGAAAAAGGGGTAAACGTATACTAGGTAGATGTTGATTCGTGTCCACTTTAACGAGATCGAAATGACAAGGGCCTCAGAAATATTTTCATGTTTAGAGAGTCAGAAAAGAGCTGAAATATGACTCCAGAGTGACTTTTTCGTGTATTTACCGAGTCCGAAAAAGTATAAAATACAACTCGTTTCACTGTTTCAGTTGCGTGAATGACCTGTTGCTGCACAAAAAGGCAAGTGTAAAACCCATTTTCGACACAAATACATTAAAATATTCAAAAAAATAACTTTCAAAACCTATTTTGAGTTCAAAAAGTTATAAATATGTCAAATGGTAAAAATAGAATTACTTTTTACTATTTACCTCACCGAAGAGCAGCAATGGTCCAGTTTGGTGTGCAAACTTCTGACAGTGATTACGACTGATCCGAGCTACCATTCAGAGTTCCGTCAGTTCCAGGTAAGAGGCGCTTCTTTGTACTTCGTTTCAATCCATTTTTTAATAGTTTTCCATCATGCATTAGACTTCTGAGGGAACTTTTTAAATTTTTAGGGCTCCGCTCATTGGCGCGGGTAATGGGCACGGACCCACGCCAATGGGCTTTTATATGCAAAGGGCTCGCGCCAACTGGCGCGACTGTTCAGGAAACAGCTGCACTAGCAGCAGAACCTCAATTTTCGCCTAAAAATTTGAGATTTTAATCGATTTGAATGAAATTTGAAGCTCATCAGAGATCTAATTAAGGGTTTTGACCATGTTGATGCAGTGAACCGAGCAAAATGGTGATTGAGTGGAAAGAAAGGGAGCATGGTGAAGAGGATGAAAAAGCCATGGAAAATGAAGTTTGCATGAACACCCTTAGGAACTGCGGGCTAAAAAATTTCTTGCTAACACCTTGTTTACGAGCTCAACTTGAGCTTCTATAGTACTTGATCAATATGTGGGACGCAGATGAACAAGTATTCAAGCTGCGGGATCAAGTGTTAGAACTGGAGGTTGCTGACGTGTACTTCATTACCGGATTATCGCGCAGAGGTCCGGTGCCCATATTAACAGGGAGTAGACCATCTGGTGAGAAAATGGAGCAAGTGATGGCACGAGTGTGCCGCGGGGCACAACTGGGATCCAGAAGTGGAAAGGTGGACATCCATACGATTCCTGATCTGGCACTGAGAGTGGTGTTGCATACCATCACGCGGGCTGCGGGGTCACAGGCACCACACAAGGCCACAAAGGCTCAACTTTTGTTAGCCTCAGAGTGTATGACTCCTCTATTGTTCGACTGGGCCATAGCAGTGACGATACACATAAAGAGGCAACTGACCAAATGCAAACAGGCCAAGCTGAAACAGTTCAACTATGGTTCTATCCTGGTATCGTTCATTCTGGAACGATTACCAATCTTCCAGGGCCAAGGGGCCATAGTAGCTAAGCCGATTCCATGAGAGCCATGAATGGCTCGCTGGGCAGAACTGATGCCCACAGCTGGAGGGGGCCAACAGATGTCCTGGAGGCCAGAGTTTTTTGGGTGGTTGCGGCGCCAGTTGATCGTAATGGAAGACTGGCCATATGCCGGTACCGATTTCACTGGTGATCCAGATCTCCCACTGCTAGAGGGAGATGATTGGGACGAAGAGTTGGGTATGAACCTTTCTCTTTTTTATTTTATATTTTATGATTTTTTTTGTTAATACATGTTCTTCCTGACACATTTTATGTGTATGCAGACGTGGGTCCAGAGAGACCAGCCGATATGTCTCCTATCGCATGGAGGACTCTTCCTGCACTTGATCCTCAGCTAGAGGGTGCAGAGGGGGGGGAGTTAATCCAGAATATCGAGGGCATCGCCTGAGGGATCCCAGACTATGCCCGGCTGGCGGATGTACCCATGGCGTACCAGAGACACATGGTGGGAGTGCCCAGTCACCTCCACCGAATTCTGAGACGCTTAGTGCGTGCAGTTACTTGTTATCATGAGCACCATGCGGATTAGACTCCTAGGACTTTTATCATGCATATTTTTTGAGAGACATGTCGTCTCCGGATGTATTAAGATGAACATATATATTTTTTGATTCATGTGATGCACACTGTGCAAACATTTCGACACACACACATATATATATATATATATATATACATATGACTATTTTCAGATGGATCTTTCTTTACATGTGATGATGTGTTTATATGTCATGTGGATATCTAATATAATGTTATCTAATGTATCAGTTGCATAACAAACGACCCCAATGAAAAGTTCACACAATGTATCTAATCACTCATTTCATTTTTACGCAAGCTTAAAAGCACACATGGACACACATATGCAAACTATGCTTGGAAATGAGTTTTATTTTTATGCAAGCTTAAAACACAAACTATGCTTGAAATAAGGAAACGGGCATGCCCCCCAGCATGATGTCTCAATTCGAGGAACATGCCCCCCAAGCTTCAGTCCATTGGAAATGGAGTGAAGGTTCAACACAAGAGATTTGATCTAAAGTTAACAAAACTCGAATTGAACAGGCTCGTGTTTCATTATTTTAACGAGGTTGACACACTTAAAAGAACTATCCTCAAACAGCTTGTTTCATTGTTTTAGGAGCTTGACACAAGTGGAAGAACTATGCTCCGACAGACTTGATTTCATTTTTTAAGGAGCTTGATGGAAGGAAACAAACCATGCTCTGACAGACTTCCCGTCATGATGGACAAGAAGTCATGGTTTCCAAGAGACCCGCACCAGGTGAGAGAACGACATCTTGGAAATCAGGACCCAATGCCCCCAGTACACTATGCACGACGGCGTCATCACTGAGCGTGGGCACGGGGTAGGTAGACACATAGTTGACCTACGGTGGAGCAGATACAACGGGTGGATAAAAACTAGGAGGGGGTGATGGCAGACCAGTTGCCACATTAGGACCAAAGAACGAAAGCTGATCAATGGTCATGATCCGTCCTTCATGCGGAAAAAAGGCCACACGAAAAAGGGAGGAGACAAGCGCTCCCATGGCATAGGTGTAATCATGCCCCAGGAGTACATTAAAATCCAAGGGGCCTGGAACAACCATCACGTCCATATGGATGGTTTTACCTCCCAAAGTAATAGGTAACCTTGGAAGGATCCCCAACGGTTGACTCCTCCTTCCCCAAGCGGCGGTGAACCAAAATATTGCTAGGTAGTTGACGATATAATACTGAAAGAGGCACCTTTTTCTATAATGGTGCTGGGCACGACCAGACCAAGAGCCTGTACTGTGATCTCGAAAGGCACATAAGACGGAAGGCGGAATCCTGCAAATCAACTCCAATCAAAGGAGGCGATCAGACTACTTGGAGGGGTTACCATCGAACCGAGAAGGTCTTCCCCTGGTGTTACGGAAGGAGGATCCTTCTCCATAACCTCCATCTTGAAGGCGAGAGGGGTATCCTCCAGAGCCTCCATGGTGGGAGGCAGAGGAGCAGCTCCTTGAGGTACGGGGACAGGAGAATCTTTCTCCAAGTCTGAGGAATCTGAAGAAACCAGAAGAACATGAGGGGTGTGAGGTCCACTCTCAACAGAAAAGACCTGGTGCACCGTAGAAGGGGCCATCTCAACCGATCCCACAACCAATGGTTGGTCAGGGACAAATTCTTGAATCTGAATTTCTGAGGGAGTGGGATCGACCAAAGATGATTTTTGACCAATCGTATCATCAGTAGGTGGAAGACTCAAATAGAGCTATTTATAACCAACTAGGAGGCATGGTGTGGAAACAGCCAGGTTGTCCAACACTCGCTTGGCTTCATCCATATAAGGACAAAGGTGAATGGCATGGTGCCCTTCACACAACTTACAGGGATTGGTGATCTTACCCTACTTTTTAGGAGCCTTATCGGCACTAGTTGAAGACGTGCCCCCAGCTTGGCTCCCAAAAGTCAAAGGAAACGGTGGACGGCCATTGGACCAAGCTTCAGGCACCTTGGGGATGCTAGGGCAGTCTCAAAGAAGATGGTCTCCCATGAACAACATGCAGGGGAACTTGACATTCCGTGGGGGGTTGGAAGGTATATCAAGAGGAGATATTTCAGAAACAATAGTGGCAGCTTTAGCCTCTCTTTTATCATACTTCTTCTCCTTTGTATTCTTCTTCTTCTTCTTAGCCACCTGGTTACTCGAATCCAGACTTTCACCAGGCAAAGTAGAAGAGGAGGATGTAGAAACAGATGAAGAAGGGGAGAGGTCCACCTTGGAATCAACATGATGTTGTTTAGGTGGAGGAACTGATTGAACAGTAGTGGAGATATTCGGGACCACAGAGGTTGAAAACAACCAAACAGGCAACCCAACAGTTAACCCAGGAAGGGACAACATTGCCATGTAAGGAGCACCAACATTCCCAAAAGGAGGAAAATGACCAGGATTCCCATCTGATGGGATTCCTTGGTTGGTAAACTCTGAAAAAGTTTCCATCAAAACTCAAAACCACACACGGGTTGAAAAAGAGTCGAGACACATGATCAAATGATCGACAAGAAAAATCTAATAGGGTGTGTAATCGTGGGTGATTAATTTTACCACATTGAAAAATAAGAAACTTCACCGTTTCATGTTTTAAGAGTCGAGAAACAGTCAAAAAGGTGACTCTATCTCTTTCAGATTTGACACAAGCATGAAAGGACAAGCGCTTGGTGATCCTTTCAAATTTAGGGAGTCAGAAAAGATCAAATGACTACTCATGAATACTAGGCAAAAGGGTGTACCAAATAACTGTGAACTGCAATATACACCTTGGTTTTAATAATGAAAGAGAAATCAACCAAGGACTTTCCGTACGTGCAGGCAATATCCCCGAATGATGTGTCTGGTGTATCATGGGTATAGGGCGGCAGACTCGGCTTCCTGTGGATAAAGGATTGAAACCTAGAGGGGTCTCCCTTCATATACGCGATGGTACGGGGAGCACAAGTCCATACTAGTGCTGTCTAAAGCCAAGAGGCGAATGACAGCTACTAGGTTTTAAGATGTCGGAACACGTCTCTAGCCTAGACCTCTGAATGTGTTTCATTAGATTTCAATGCTGCCTTAGTGTAAATTGGGTAGATTTTAAAGTTGATCTTCAATTACGTTTCAGTTTTCAGGCCCTAACGAATGTGTTGCCTCAAAAATATCCTAAATGCAAAACTACATGCCACAGTACATCATTTCGTTCGATGAAAACTAGCTACAGAAGAGTTGAGAGTTCTTTACACAAACAAAATGATCAGAAGACAATCAATGATATCTCTAATGCAACTAATGAAACTAAAAGCTTTTCTTTCAAATTCACTAAATACTAGTAAAATTGAAAAGATTTCAATTTGCACCAATCAACCAAAAGCAAAAGAGATTGTTTTCATTTTCAATGTTTGATAGCTAGATGCAGTAAACAAACCAAAAACAAATAAGAGGCAATTAGAAAAATGATATTAAGAGAGAAAAACCAACAAATTTCACTCAATGGCAGAAACAATCAGATCTCAAATCGACAAAAAGTCTCTCAAAACCAAGAAAAGTCCCAAAGACACCAATGAGCCATGTGATCTAGGTCGAAAATGAAGCAAGGTGAAATTCGAATGAAAATGAAACCAGTCACTCAAAAAATGCAACAATATGATAGACAACTGTCAAGCGAATGCAAGGAATCAATTCCACAGCCGACTAAATGAACGAAAACCAAAAAACTCCCACAGCAGGCTCGACTCACAAAGGCACCTAGATGCCCTAGGGCTCGTATGCAAAATCGAAATAAATAGGCAAACAACCAAAGGAAGGAGGTTCCAACCAATCAAACCAGGCTCCAGTGCACTCAAACAGCCGAAAAAACAAGATCAAAATCACAAGTCAACCTCAGAAAGCTTGAAACATAGAAAACCCTAATAGCTCACAGGATTGGCATGACTGTGAGCTTGAAATTAGTGCCAGAAAGGCAATGGCGCGGGTGATACACAAGCAACCTGCACCAATGGGCGCGACTGTCACGCTAAAAAGCGCGCCAACCAAGTTTACTATGGAAAAAATAAAAAACAAGAAATCTCAGACACAGACAAGTGAAAACAAGGCTAAAACAAAGCCAATCAAACAGGAAAATCCAGTCCAAAGAGTTGACCAAGAAAGCAAGACCAAGAAGTTAACCGGAAAGAGAAGATAAAACTCCAAGTTGTTCAGTCCATAAACCAAACCGGAGATCGACTGAAGCAACGTTGATCTACTCCGCTAATGCAGAGAAAAAGCTTTTCGAAGGCTATTTGGCTGTGCTTCAGACTCCGTCTATAGTTTACAAATCAAACAACAAGCTGAGTCCCCAGTGGAGTTGCCAAATTGTTGAGGAGGTAAATCCCCTCTGCGGACAAAGGCGATCCCTACTAGCCCAGATCGGGTCTAGAAACAATGAAACATGCTACAGTGCAGGTTCCTAATTGTAAATAAACCGACTTGCGAGGAAGGCTTACCTGGAATCCAACGTTGTCATTTGTAGAAGAGGTGGTGCTCCCATTCCTTCGCCCTCGCAGATCACAGCCCTCATGATCTCCGTGATTGGACACCTGCACATGCAAGAAACAACACAAACGCAAGCATAAAATCCAGTACATACAACTATATATCATTCGAAGAGGATATAACTCATGAACATGATCAAGAACAAGAGTAGAACCATAACCGATAGTCGCTTATCATTAAAGAGTCAAAAGAAGAATACAACCATAGTTTCGATGCGGCACTCTCCTTTAGCAGGTCGTCAGCACAACATGTCTCGATAAATCCTATCAGGGATGGGACAAGCCTCTCTCTCCGGATACTTGGCAATAGTCTCCTTGCTTGGATTTGGCCTTAGGGAATCAAGAAGGCTTTTGCAGCATGAAAGCTCTTGGGAACTTAGAAATTTTGCCACTCTTTGGAACTAGCTTGCAAATGGAAATGGGCAAGCTTTTATAGAAGGAGGAAGGGGAGTTGGGATCCCTATAATTATGGGATTGGCCCTATCATCAAGGAAGCTTCCATGAGAGGTGGCAAACCACTTCCTCTCTATGGAAATCCATAGCCAAACCTCCCAACTCCAGATAGAAATTAGCCCAGTAATTTGTTAGGATGAAACTTCCGCCTTTTATTTTTAAAAAACACCTCTTAATATGGTTGGCGCAGGTGCGGCTCTATGACAGAGCGCCAACTGGCATGCCCTCTTTGGAGGATTTCCCTCTTGGCGCGAGGGCTGAACTATGGAACCGCGCCAATGGAAAAAGAGCTATTTTTAGGGTTTTTTGTAGGGAGATGTCTTCATGGCAATTAAAGCTTGTCTTCAGAGGGATGCAATGAAAGTATTTTCAATCCTTAAATCTGTCCACAGGTCACAGAATGAGCCCTCCAATGTGCGGGACGGGGATTGTAGGGACGGTGACATGCTGTGTAACAACTTGAAACATATTTAAAAACATAAAATGACACTTAAACACCAAAAGTGAAACCTAACATGATGGCATGAAGGCTCCAAAATTTTAATACAACAAAAATTTTAGAGGGTATTTTAGCAACGACAACACCTAGGAAATTTTTGATAAATAAAAATAGCAGTGTAGTACTAGTATATAAGTGTATGAATTACATATTAAATGTTTCAAAACCATTAACACAAAATCAAATATTTTTTGTAAAATTTGCATCCTTAATCTCACCTAGTAATTCATGATTAAAATGATGATTAAACAATGATTAGTAGATAATAGGGTACCAAAGTATTGTGAACCATATGCTTTGTATGTTAAGGATCTCCATATGATGTAAGCATAGATTTAGTATGACACAAGAAATGCGGTTCTCATGCTAGGGTACTATAGCATAAGGAATTAGATGATGGATAAATAGAAAATTATATCATTATCTAGTATGGCGTTGCGAGGAGATGATGTGGCACATAAATATGGATAATGGATGGCATATCTAATGACATGGAAACAACATTGAGTGAAAGATGGCAAGTGAATATGGAGTTTTTTGTTAGCTAAAATTTCCAAGTGACACATGTAGTGTCAAAGGGAGATATGCGACAAATGAAATCAATATAAAACACATGGAATATAGTGGTTGTTCCATTTTTGTTTAACATGGAAGACCTAGAGGTCTAGAGACTTACACCAGGACTATGTTTGGAAAGGTTTTAACATATTATTGGTTTTGGCGAAAAAGCCAAAAAAACATGGTTATTTGTCTTGTGCAATCCTAGTATGTGATGTCTTAGTGTGATAGAGAAATTATCATCAATTGTAGGTTTTATTGAAATTTTCATTAGTGTTTAGGTATTGGGGTAATGGAGTACCAAAATTGACAACTATAGAAAATTTTTCTGGTATATAGTGGTCCAATATGCAAATAATGTTTCAACCTATCACAGTTCTGCATTAAGCACAAGGTCACAATGCATGGTGATGGGAAATAAATGGTTTAAATCATGGAGCTAAATTAAATAATCAAGGTATATTAATAGTATGGTTGTATTGAAGTGCACCATCTCCAATCAACCTAGATTTGATATCTATTGAACTAATCCTTTAAGACGTGGCCCTAACTCAAGGTCATGAGGGAGGCTCCTAATGCTCAAGGGTTATGAAAAAAATTGGGTATTTGGGTTATGAAATGATAAGGCAATGAACTATACCTTTACATGACATTTTATGATATAAGGCTTGAACTACTTAATTACTTTATACACACCATATGTTTGTTTTTGTATGTCCAAGGAATTGAATTCGATGGCTTGAAGACTAGTCCTCATAAAGAAAATTGATATTTTGTTCCCTTGAATGTTTTTACACGAGTACTATTACTAGAGAAAAATCATATGTGAACATATGGATTGAATTTATTTTTCTAAAATCTAAATAGTATAAAGAAGGGGTGGTTTGTATGGTATCATTAATTATATTAAAATCCCCCTTTTAAAATTAGTCCACTTGAACTCTAGATCCTTCTTTATCATTTTCTAAATAGGTTTGAAAATGTGGGAAAATAAGATACAAATGTTCTTACAAAATTGATTTTACCTACGAAAGGCTGAATTAAATTCTTGTTGATGGGGTGTGTGATTTCTCTGATATATACAACTATTTTCGAGTCTACAAAGATCCATTTATTGGATATTATGTGTCTGAGCATGTTTCCTTTTGTAACAACAAATATAAATCTCTTACAGTTTAGTGATATCATGTATTTCCAACACCTTCTAAATATTTTCCTAAGATGGTGAGGGTGATTACACCTCAGTTTGGAAAATACAATGACATCATTCATGCACAAAACTATTCTATATCATATTAGGCCTTTAAAATATACATACATGGAATGCTTAAAATTTATGTCAATGTTCAAGAGGCGAAAGTGAATCTTATGGTAGGGAAAAGTTACCCATTTAGTACAAGAAATGGTTTTTTGGTAGAAGCTTAACAATAGTGAGTGGGGGGCATCAACGAGTATTATAACTTATGGATCATCTTAACATCATTTTCCCCTTCTTTACAATTTAACTTAATCTTACATTGAGTAACCAAAAACATAAGTAAATATCACATGCTCATATCATTATAAGCATTTAAATGTTAAATCATTAAGGCACATAACCATGATAAAAAATAAATCAATAAACATAAGAGGGCACCATATGTATGGTGGAAACCCAAAGGGATAAAACCACCATTTTCTATGTATACTTATAATATTATTATTATCCAAAATTATTATTTTACGTATGCACAGGCCACCACCAATGTGCAAGACAAAACATGCAATGCATGTGACCCACCACTCACTCTGAAGCAACCACTTCCACAACTACGCATGCCACCACCTTCAATAGTTTTCTAGCCACCATTGGAAGGAACCCTCTACTCCCTAAGCAAGTTATTTTTCACCGTTGGAAGGAAACCACTACTTCCTTGGAAAGCCCCTACTTTCTTTCTAGCCACTACCTACAACACTTAAGGCCCCAACCATCAAGCTCTTGTGGAACTCATTTCACAATAATTCACATTGGATCCACTCAAAAAACTCAAAAAACTATGGACCTTGTTTCATCCCGTTTTCATATTGTGAATCATTGAAGGCTCTTTCGCTTAATAATTGAATCAAACACTTCTCCTCAACACACTTTGACTTCTTCCCACAAAATAATCTAATCAAAC
The DNA here is from genome assembly GCA_034641835.2 of Pinus albicaulis. Classification (NCBI taxonomy): domain Eukaryota; kingdom Viridiplantae; phylum Streptophyta; class Pinopsida; order Pinales; family Pinaceae; genus Pinus; species Pinus albicaulis. The sequence continues at coordinate 4,089,232 of MU968493.1, read as the reverse complement.
CCTAGAAAGTCAACATGTTTACTCAACTCATACATTGACCTGAATGCCTCAATACATTAGTTCCATACTTAAAATACACCTCTCTCATACATTAGTACAATTAGTAGTATATATTTCTCCGCACAATGAAATACATTAACCCACTATTACTAAACTCAATAACAAACACTTTGTATTATCGTATCAAGCCACTCAACAACATACTCATCAAGCTATGCTAATACAAGGATATATATATAATTACAATAGCTCACTCTTAGCCATATAAATTGTCACAGATCCCTCTTAGTAGCATATTTGAATACAAATGACAATAGTAGAATCAACCTCCTAATGAAAACAAACTTTTACATTCCATCATGACATAGAACCACCAGTACATATGAATTTTTCACAATGTCCAACCTCAACATTAATCCCTGCAACAACACAATTCTCCATAAAAAATGCAACAAATAAACTATGTCCATTCATGACTCAACAACATCAAAAACCACTCTAATTAGATCAGACTCTAAAAGTGTATACATCAACCATGGGAACTCCTCTAATAGTCCACATTCAAACTCTATAAATTCACTAGAAAATTCATCATGGTATGCACATTATACATAGTTACACCTATAATATTGGGCTATGTATTTTTGTACACATGTATATATGGAAACTACACAATTTAGCAATTATTTCACCTGTGAACTGATCACCTCTTGGAGTATACTATGTGCACTTATCTAATCCAAACTCTATCTACTGGCATCAGAATCCTTCAGTTACATACACCAAAAAAAAATTCTCTTATCACTCCATGCACACTCTCTTGTAATTATTTGCACTTAGAAATTCAAGCTCTCCATTCAAGGCTCACACAATCAAACTTAACAATGATCCACTGCTTGTATATTTAACACAATTTCTATTCTTTCATGTGATTAAAAATTTTTGTCATAAAGACATTATCATAATGGTGATCCACTCCCTTGATCACATCAATGAGTTTAAGCATGATTGGATCAGGTCACTAATTGATCCTCAAAATTTTTAATGCATTCAAATCACACACAGGATGAAATTGGCACCATGGACCAAATAAACCAAGTTAAGTATGACACAATCAAACCATAAATTGAAAATCAACAATTTATTATGTTCGCACTTTCCTTGGAGGACCAAATTCGATCACAACAATTCCTTTTTATTTCGCACATTAAAACACATCAAGGACTGCATGCTTTGCAGTGATGGAATTTTCATTTATGCGTGGAAGTCTCTCATTACTCCATGCATTCACACTCATCCTAAATTAATTTAAATATCCACGTTTCATTCCATTCACACTGTTCTATATGTATACTCCACACTCTGGTGTTTTATGTACACCGATCTCAAAATATCTCATTAAATAACGATGCCATAATCCAATACAAGTATTATATATCCACGCAAAGATATATCCATTAATACAATGGACTAGATCAAAAGATTAATTTCAAACCACTAACATTCAACCTAGTCAGTTCATTAATTAAAAAAAAATCACTAACACTAAAATTATCATATAACAATCAAGGTGTTCACATTCATTCGGAGTACAATTCAATTAGAACTTTGAAAGAATCAATCATATGCACCTCCAATTGAACGTGGGAAATTATTTAGCTTTTTTCTCACAGTATTCTATTTCTTTGCGTACATGAGAAGATGCGTGTTGAACACTAAGTATCTAAACTACGGACATGGATTTTCTAAAGAAAATTTGGGCCATAAATATTATATATGTAGTTTTTCCTCCTTTAATCAACATACATCCTAAAGCATGGGGAAACTTCAAATGTCACTACCTAGAAATTTTTTCCACTTCCTCAACCCTTCCTCAGGGACCTGTATAGCCTCTGTCCACCTCTACAACACACCAAACCATTAGCACAATTCTTTTTGACATCAATGCTAATCTCAAGTTTCAGATTGTCTCCAAAGGTTGACATCAATGGAAACACCATGCTTCCAACAATTTTGGCCTACATTCTTCAACAACTATAACATGATTGTATCAAAAATATCCATCCAACAAGGAAAAAATTTTAGACACAGGACCTACTAAAGAATTTTTTCCGCAAGTGGCAATGTATGGTTTTCCTTATTTGAGGCTTGATCAAGATTTCTAAAAGTTGCGTAGACCTAAATTACTCTGGAATTTTCCCTATATGAACTACATTGGACATGCAAGTGGACTTCCAAACCTTGAAAACGATTTTTTCATGCAATAGTTCCTTGAGTTCTTTCTCAATTAAATGCCCCAAGGTAAGATGTACTTTACACAACTTCCACTAAAATGGTTGATACATTTCTTCATTTGAATAACATATTGGATAATGTTGGTGGAATAGGTATTTATATCATCATAAATCCATGAAAAAAAATCCTTATACATCTGGAAAAGTTGGATTAAAGTATGATCATTGGCTATTAAACTTGTGCCTAGGTATATGAAATTGTGGTACTAGCCAGTACCTATATTTACTAACTCATGCATTATATTGAGGCTACTATTTTTGGCATTCATTAGTGTAAAAAATTGGATTTATATGTTGAAAATTCTCTCTAATGATATTATTCCTTCGGGAATAGGAGTACCCTTGGTCATGCCCTACCTTTTCTAATATATTGGATTGGAATGTCATCTTCCTCATCGTCAATGACACAATTTGTGAATAATTTTTAAACACTCTCTAATTTTTTATGTTTTAAGGGACATAAGCCTTAAATATAATTCAATAGAAAAACCATGACTCAAAGGAGTAGATCTAGTATCTACATTTTCTAGACTATAAAAAAAAAAAAAAAAAAAAAAAAAAAAAAAAAAAAAAAAAAATCACATATCGAGAAATGAATTTAATGTTAAATATTTTCATGAATGAAATGAGTATCCAAATATATTTTTGATACATATGAGGTGAGGATATAGATAGTTAATTCTATTGCATATCTACTAGAATATTATCTTTGAATCACTAACCACCACCACTAGTAGTGTGCAAGCCACAACTTGCAATTCATGCGAGCCACCACTCACTCTGAAGCAACCAGTTCCACATATACATAGGCCACCACCTTCAATAATTTCTAGCCACCATTGGAATTAATCCTATACTCCCTGAACAAGTTCTATGTCCACCACTGGAAGGAAGTCACTATTTCCTTGGAAATCCCCTACATTAATTCAAGCCACTACCAACAACACTTAAGGCCCCAACCCTCAAGCTCTTGTGGACCTAATTTCACAATATTTCACACTAGATCCATACAACAAACTAAATAAAATATTTGCCTTTTTTCATCCCATTTTCATAGTGTGACTCATTGAAGACCCTTTCACTCAATAACCGAATCAAACACTTCTTCTCAACACACTCTAACCTATTTCCACAAAATAATCTCTCAAAAAATAGAAGCCCAATATGTTGACTCAACTCATACATTGATCTCAATGCCTCAATACATTAGTGACATACTCAAAATGCACCTCTTTCGTACATCAATATAGTTGGAAGTATATATTTCTCTGCACAACACAATAATTTTAACTCACTAAAACTCAACTCAAGAACAAATATTATGTCTTAGTAGATCAAGCCACTAAACAAAATACTCATCAAGTTATGATAATACATGGCTATATATATCATTAAAATGTCTCACTCTTAGCCATATAAATTTTCACAAATCCCTCTTAGCATCATATTTGAATACAAATTACAATAGCAGACTCAACCTCCTAATGACAACATATTTGTACATTACATAATGACATAGCACCACCAATAAATATGAAGCCTGTAGAGATTTCAACCTCAACGTTAACCCCTACAGTAACACAATTAACCATAAAAAATGCAACAAATAAAATATATCCATTCATCACTCAACTCCTACAAATAAACACATCAATTGCCATTATGATTAGATCACACTCTATACATGTGAATACATCAGCCATGAGAAATCCTCTAAGACTTTGGATTCAAAATCTAACAATGAACTAGAAAATTCATCATGGTATGCACATTATGCATAGCTACGGGTATAATATTGGGCTAGGTCTTCGTGTACACAAGTATCTTTGGAAAATATGCACTCTATCAATTAATTCACCATTGAATTGTTCACATATTAGAGTATACTATATACACTTCTCTAATCCTTTCTCTATCCACTAGCATGACACTCCTTCATCTACATACACCAAAAACAAAATTCCTCTTATCACTCCATGCACACTCTCTTACAATTATTTTCACTTGGACATTCCTCTCCATTCACATCTCACCCAATATAACCTGACAATTATCCACTGTTTGTATATTTAATACATTTTCCTAGCCTTTTATGTGATTGACAAAGTTGATCATCAATCCATTATCATAGTTGTGATCCACTCCTTTGATCACATCAATGAGGTTAAGCATGAATGGATCATGCCACTAATCAATCCTCAAAACTTTTAATGCATTCAAACCACATTGAGGATGAAATTGACTCCATAGACAAAATAAAACAAGTTAAGTATGATAGGATCAAACCATAACTTTAACATCAACAATTGATTACGTTGACACTTGCCTTGGAGCATTTAATTTTATCTCAACCATTCCTTCTTTTTTCGCACATTAAAACACATCAATCCACATGCTCTATAGCTCTTGTCATTTTCATTTATGCACACAAGTATCCTGTTATTATATTCATACACAAATAGCCTCTTGTTAATCTATTCATATACACAGAGTCTCACTTTATTGAACTACCCATGTTTCATTCCATTCACACAAGTGTATATGTATACTTTGCACTCTAGGGTTTTATGCACAACAGTCTCAAAATATATCATTAGTTAACCATCCCATGATCCAATACAAGTAGTATATATCCACGTAGAGATATATCCATTAATACAATGGACTATATCAAAATATTGATTTCAAACCACTCACATTCAACCTGGTTAGCTCATTAGGGACAACCAAATCACTATGACTACAATTATCACATAACAATCAAGGCGTTCACATTCATTTGGAGGATAATTTAATTATAACTTTGAAAGAATCAATCAACTCCACCTCCCATTGAACATTCCAAGAAAATCAATGGGAAATTATTGAGGTTTTTGCTCATTGTATTCTATTTATTCATGTGCATGAGAAGATGTGGATTCAACACTAAATATGTAGACTACGAATATGTATTTTATAAAGAAAATTTGGGCCATGAATATTATATATGAAAATTTCCTCCTCTAATCAACATCCATACTAAAGCATGGGTAACCTTCGAATGTCACTATTTAGAAATCGTTTCCACTTCTTAAACCCTTCCTCGGGGACCTGTATAGCCTTTGGACACCTCTACAACACATCAAACCATCAACACAAATATTTTTTGACATCACTACTAACCTCGAGTGGTTGATTGTCTCCCAAGGTTGACATCAGTGCCAAAAACATGCTACCAAAACTTTTAGCTTATGTTGTTCAACAAGTACAATATGATTGTATCAGAAATATCCATCCAGCAAGGAAAACATTTATGACATAAGACTTGCTAGAGAACTTGTTCCATAAGTGGAAATGGGTGGTTTTCCTTATTTGCGGCTTGATCAAGATTTATAAAAGTTCCTTAAGACCTAATTTCCTTTGATTTTTTCCCTATATGTACTACATTGGACATGCGAGTGGAATTCCAGTCATTGAAAATGATTCTTTGATGCAATAGTTCCTTGAGTTCTTTCTCAGTTAAAGGCCCCAAGGGATAATGTACTTGACATAACTTCCACCGAAATTGTTGACAGTTCCTCATTTCAATAACATGTTCAATAATGTTGGTGGAATAGGTATTTAGATCACCATTTATACATGAAAAAACATCCTTATATTTATGTAAAAGTTGGATGAAAGTATGGTTATTGGCTATTAAACATGTGCCTAGGTTTATGAAATTTTGATTCTAGTCAACACCCATATTTACTAACTCATGCATTATGTTGAAGCTACAAGTTTTATTATTCATTACTATAAAAAGTTGGGTTTCGATATTGAAAAAATTCTCTAATAATATTATGCAGTTGGGACTAGGGGTACCCTTGTTCATGCCCTACTTTTCTTTAATCTATTGGATTGGCTTGTTATCTTCCTCATCATCAATGTCAACATCTTTGAATACATTTGTGTGGATGAAGAAATACAAAAATTTTGAATCATTGTTAAACACGAGCTCCATGTATTGATGTTGTAAGGGACATAAGACCTAAAGAATAATTTGATAGAAAAACCATGACTTGAAGGAGTAAACCTAGTGTCTACATTGGATAGAGTATCAAAAAAAAATTCATATATCGAGGAATGCATTTAATGCTAAATGTTTGCAAGGATGAAATGAATTTCCAAACCTATTTTTGATACCTATGAGGTAAAGAAATAGATATTTAATTATATTTCATACCTACTACAATAATATATTTGAATCGCTAGCCACCACCACCACTAGTTTGCAAGAGACAACTTGAAATGCAGGGAAGGCACTAATTACTCTAAATCAACCACTTCCACAACTATGCAGACCACCACCTTCAACAATTTTCTAGACAGAATTGGAAAGAAGCCTCTACTCCTTGAGAAAATTATTTTTTCACCACTCGAAGGAAACCACTATTTCCTTGGCAAGCCCCTACTATATTTCAATCCATTAGCTGCAACACTTAAGGCCCCAACCCTGATGCTCTTGTGACCCTCATTTAATAATATTTCACATTGGATCCATACAACAAACTCAACAAACTATAGGCCTTGTTTCATCTCATTTTTAGATTTTGACTCATTGAAGACTCTTTCACTCAATAATTGAATCAAACACTTCTCCTCAAAAAACTTTGACCTGTTCCCACAAAATCATCTACTCAAACCCTAGAAGATCAACATATTGACTCAACTCATACATTGACCTCAATGCCTTAATAAATTAGCTACATTGTTGTGTAACCAGCTCCAAAAATAGAAGAAAAAATATATCAATGCCTTAGAAATAAGCCACTTCGAGGGGGAAACCTCCAATACATTACATAAATGAACAATTCTTGGATGATACAATTTACAAAACCTCCTTTCTATATATAGGAGTCCATGGGGCCATAATGTAATCCTAGTGAGCCACAATGTAATCCTAGCCGACCTAACAATAATAATTTAAGGGCACAATAATAACAAAATGGGGGTTACAAGGGTACAATAATAACAATAAGGGGGTTACACTAATAATAATAAGGGACTATATTAGTAATATAGGGACCTAACATGCCCCTCTCCTTCAAAAAAAGTGTTGTCCTCAACGCTTGAGTAGCTCTGGGTGCTTTGTATAAAATTATCATCCTCCCATGTAGAATCTTCAGTGGGTAAGTTCTTCCACTTGATGAGATATTCTAAAATTGATCGATTCTGTAATTGTCGAGTTCTAGTTTCCGTGACCGCTTCAGGTTACAATACGATTTTTCCTTCCTCATCAAGTTCTGGCAATATTTTTTGAACTGGAATATTTTCACCTATAACCTTCTTTAAGCATGAAACATGGAAAACTGGATGTACTCGCGAAGAAGCAGGAAGCTCCAATTTGTATGCCATAGTACCAATATTTTGCAACACCTTGTAAGGACCATAGTATTTTGGCGATAATTTATTATCCTTCTTAGCTTGCTTGAGGGAAATTTGTTTATATGGTTGTAGCCGTAAAAATACCCAATCTCCTACATCAAAACTTCTCTCGCTACGATGTTGATCTGCCTGTTGTTTCATTCGATTTTGTGCCAAATTCAGGTTATCCTTTAAGAGTTGGAGAACTTCTTGCTGATGCCCGATGTGATCTTCCACTGCTTGAACCTTCGAATTTTCCCTTAAAGATGATGTGATCGATGGTGGATGATATCCATAAAGTGCCATAAATGGGGTCATTTTTTCTGCAGTATGGAAGGAAGTGTTATACCACCATTCAGCGAGAGGTAACCACATGACCCATTGTGTTTGTCTATCAGATACAAAACAACGAAGATATCCTTCCAAACATTTATTTACTATCTATGTTTGACCATCAGATTGAGGATGATAAGATGAGCTATGAGCTAATTGAGTACCCAGACAAGAAAATAACTCCATCCAAAAATTTCCCATAAAAATGGGATCTCTGTTGCTCACAATAACCCTTGGGCTTCCATGTAGCTTTTGAATTCTGTCCACAATTGTAGTAGCAACTGTACTTGCTTTAAATGGATGAGATAATGCACAAAAGTGTGCATACTTGGTAAGTCTATCAACTACCACCATGATGACATTCTTGCCTTCGGACTTTGGTAAACCTGTGATAAAATCCATTGAAATCTCCACCCAACGTTGACTTGGAATGGATAAAGGTTGTAGAAGTATCGGGGTCTTAATTGTCTCCACTTTATTCTTTTGGCAAACCAAACATTCTGCCACAAACTTTTGAATATCAGATTTAAGGCCATCCCAATTTAAGGCCATCCCAAAAAAAATCTTTCTTCACCCTGTGGTAAGTTTTTAAAAATCCTGAGTGTCCTCCTAAAGGAGAACTGTGCAATTCCAGAAGAATCTTTTGTTTTAGTTGGGAATTCTTACAAAGATATAAGCGATCTTTGTACCATAAGGAATCATTTTTCCAACTAAATGTATCAGATGTACTAAGATCTTGCTGCAACTTTTGAATGAGTGTCCATACATCTTTGTCCTTCTTCCATTCATCTCTTTCTTCGGTTATCCAATCTAGTCGGATAATAGAAATGGCACAAAGCAATGCTTCCACCTCTTCATTCTTTCTTGAGAGTTCATCTGCAACAACATTAAGCTTTCCTTTTTTGTATATTATTTCAAAGTCATAACCCAACATCTTTGTGACCCATTTTTGCTGCTCTTCTGAAGATAGTCTTTGTTCCAAAAAGTGTTTAAGACTATCATGATCAATTTACCTGAGTTTTTCTTGTATTGGTAGAATTCGCCATTTTCTTTTGTGCATATGATACTTGCTAATATTTTCACTTCTCATAAATAAGTATACATCTTTCACTGATTTAAGACAACTTCCTCCCATAGGTCTTCCTTTACCACATTAACTGCATAAGCCCATTTCCTGAGGCATCATTCCACAATAAAGGTTTTTGTAAAGTCTGGTGTAGCTAAGACCGGTGCTAGGCACATTGCCTCTTTAAGACATTCAAAGGCCTTAGTTGCTTCAGGAGTCCATGAAAATTCACCTTTCTTCAATAATGTTGTTAGAGGTGCTGCTATTCTCCCATAATTCTTAACAAACTTGCGATAATACCCTGTTAACCCGAGAAATCCTTGCAACTTCTTTATGGTTGTGGGGACTTTCCATTCCTTAATGGCTTTAATTTTGTTAGGGTCTACTTTCACACCCTCGTGAGATATAATATGACCCAAATATTCCACCTCTTGTACTCCAAAGAAACATTTGGATTTTTTTGCATATAATTGTTTCTCCTGCAATAGTTTGAGCACCCTGTCAACATGTTCAACATGATACTTCCAAGACCTGTTGTAGATTAGTATATCATCAAAAAATACTAGCACAAATTTTCTAAGGAAGGGTTTGAAAATGGAATTCATCAACCATTGAAATGTAGAAGGTGCATTGGTAAGGCCAAAAGGCATGACCAAAAATTCATAATGACCCTCATGAGTTTGAAATGCTGTTTTTGGAATATCTTTAGTCTTCATTCTAATTTGATGATATCCTGAATGAAGATCCAACTTGGTAAAATAAATTACTTCATGTAATTCATCCAATAATTCATCAATCACAGGAATGAGAAATTTATATTTAATGGTGAGCTTATTGAGCTCCCTATAATCCGGACACATTCGCCATGATCCATCCTTCTTGTGTACCAATAATACAGGAGCAGAGAAAGAACTTTGACTGGGTTGAATTATACCCGCCTCTAACATTTCTGCAATCATACGTTCAATTTCGCTCTTTTGGAAGTAAGGATGTCTATAAGGCCTGATGTTTGGAGGAACACTTCCTGGAATCAAATGAATAGCATGATCATGATCACGAATAGGTGGGAGTCCTTTGGGAGTTTCAATCACCTTGGAATGATTGTCCAAGACTTGTTGGAGATCTGCAGAAATAGATGATTTTGATGTTGGAACTTCTAGTGAGCATAATTGTGCAATTACGCCTCGTTGTTCTTTCTTTAGAAGCTTTGTCATGACATTCGAGCTTATTATCCTTCCTGGCTTCCCCGCAATACCCCGTAATTCGACTTCCTTTCCTTCTGAAAAAAAATTCAAGAAAAGTTCTTGAAAATTAAAAGCTACCGTCCCCAAAGATTGTAAACATTGTACTCCTAGTACAACATCAGCACCTCCCATAGGAATGGAAAGCATTGGACTAGTCAATACATATTCCCCATGGTTAGCTTGATATTATGGCATTTTCCAGAGAAATTTATAGTTCCTCCATTTGCAACCATCACTTGACATTCTGGTGCTGGGTATAGGAAACAATTTAATTCCTTGGCTACCTTACAATGAATAAAATTATGGGTGCTACTGAATCAATCAACACTATTACCTTTTTCTTCTTGATATGTCCTTCTATCTTGAGAGTTTGAGGAGTGGTAATTCCTGCCAGTGCATTACACGATATGGTCGGATTCATTTCTTCCCTTTCTATGGCTGGTTCCTGGTGTATATCCTCTTCTTGTTCATTTTCTTCTTCCTCTTCACAATCTATGTAAAATAATTTCTTCTCAGCACACTTATGACCTTTAGTGTATTTGCTATCACAACTGTAGCAAAGCCCTTTAGCTCTTTTTTCTTCCAATTTTTGTGGTGTCAACCTTGTAGGTTGTGGAAATCTAGGCATAGCCACACTTCCTTCTTTATAGAATTGAGTGGTAGGCTTCCTTGTTGCCATAATTTTACATTCAACTTTTCTTGCCAACTTGAATGCCTTCTCCAATGAATCAGGTTCCAAAACGTGAACTTCATGTTGAATGTTATCCTTTAAAGTGCCTATGAAGACATCAATCCTGTGTTCCTCTGGAATATCAGTTACCCTTATATTCAATTTTTGGAAGTCCTCAATGTGCTGCCCCACTAAACCATTTTGTTTGAGATTTATCAATTGGCTAAAGAAGGTGTTTCTCTTTGTATCCTCATAATGTGCTATCATTTCCTCCGTAAAAATTGACCAAGTGACAATTTTTTTATGGGAGCAAAGCCATCGATACCATACAAATGTATTTTGTTCTAAATGAAAATTTGCAATGCGTACCTTTTGTGTGTTTTGCACATTATGGAGATCAAAATATTGCTCCATCTGTAGTATCCATGTTACAGGATCCTTTCCATCAAACTTCCTCATATCCATTTTTTGAATATGGTGGTTCTTCCCGCCAACATTAGAGTTTATGAAATCACGATTAACATTTATTTTGTTCTCATCATGAGGTTCTTCTACTATCTTTTCACCATTAGGAAACCTTTCTTGTATCAACTTTGTCAAATCTTCAATGTTTGATTTTAGATCATCCATCTTAGCTTCCATGCCAACTTCCATTCCATCCATCTTAGCTTCCACGCCATCCATCTTAGCTTCCACTCCTTTCTTCAAACCGTCCATATTCACTTCCATGCCATCCATCTTAGCTTCCATGCCTTTCTTCAAACCGTCCATCTTCACTTCCATGCCTTTATTCAAAACTTCCATTTCATTTTTTGTTTCTCTTTGCGAGAGTGAAATTTGTTGCACCTGCTCTTGTAATATTGATAGATCATGTTGCAATTCTTCATCTTCGTGAGTCATGGTAGAGCCTTCTGAAGGCTTAATGGGTGTTGAATTATTTTTAGGCGCCATTTTAGAGTCCAATATTGATATCTATTCTACAATATTCCCTTGGAATCAATTCAACTTGATTCTTCAAACAAGACTTATGCAATTTGGAAAAAAAATACACACCTTTTACTTGCTTTGAGGAGCTCGATATTGAAATTGAATTATATCTGTAATTGAAAATATTAAATATCTGAAATTCAGCCCTGTAGTAGCCCTCTGAAGCTTCTTTCAAATTCCATAGGTCTGATCTAATTTGGATTCCCCAAGACAAAGTTGTGTCCAATCTCCGACAATGACCTAATTTTGGACTGGTTTAGTATAGCAAACTTGTAGGACTTGCCACGTGTCACTTTTTCGTTCTTTGCCTCTGAAATTGATAGCCAAGAAACTACAGTCCATTTTATTGTGACCAATTTTTACAGCACTCAAATCCACTGCACAAAGAGAGAGTTACTGAACTTTTCCCACGATCACCTCTTTGAGATGAAATTCAGGAGCCTGAAAAAGCACTACCTTCCACAGATCATATCTCCAAAAATATTGCAAACCAAGCTCTAAAATTTTTTGATGAATTTTCTTAGGATTTTAGCTTCGCACCATATGAATTTCAGATTCTGAAACGTCGTAGAAAAATTTTTATAGTGAAAATTCCACGATGACATGTTTAGGAGCTTGAGAAAAGACCTAAATTCCACAGATGATATCTCCAAAAATATTGCGAACCAAGCTCTAAAATTTTTAGCCAATCTTCCTCAGGATTTCAGCTTCGCACCCTAATACTTTTAGCTTCTGAAACTTCGCAGAAAAAAATTTATAGCAAAAATTCCACGATGACCTGTTTGGAGCAACGAAACCCTAGAATCCAAAGCTCTGATACCAAATGTTGTGTAACCAGCTCCAAAAATAGAAGAAAAAAGATATCAACGCCTTAGAAATAAGCCACTTCGAGGGGGAAACCTCCAATACATTACATAAATGAACAATTCTTGGATGATACAATTTACAAAACCTCCTTTCTATATATAGGAGTCCATGGGGCCATAATGTAATCCTAGTGGGCCACAATGTAATCCTAGCTGACCTAACAATAATAATTTAAGGGCACAATAATAAAAAAATGGGGGTTACAAGGGTACAATAATAACAATAAGGGGGTTACACTAACAATAATAAGGGACTATACTAGTAATATAGGGACCTAACATACATACTCAAAAGATACCTCTCTCATACATCGGTACAATTGGAATTAAATATTTCTCTATACAACACAATAAGGTTAATTCGCTAACACTCAACTCAATAACAAACCATCTGCCTTAACACATCAAGCTACTCATCAACATACTCATCAAGTTATGATAATACATATCTATATATATCATTACAATTGATCACACTTATCCATATACATTCTTAGAAATCCTCTTAGAAACATATATGAATACAAATGACAATAGTAGACTCAAAATCCTAATGAAAACATACTTGTACATTCCATCATGGAATAGAAACACAAATACATATGAATCCTACACAACTTCCAACCTCAAAATGAACCCCTACAACAACACAATTAGCCATAAAAAATGAAACAAATAAACTTTATCCATTCATCACTCAACACTTGCAAATGAACACATAAACTTTCAGTCTGGTTAGATCGCACTCTACAGGTGTATACTTCATATATGTGAACTCCTCTAACACTCCACATTCAAACACTATCATTGCACTAGAAAATTCATCAGGGTCTTCACACTATACACATCTATAGGTATAATATTGGGCTATGTATTTGTGTGCACAAGTATCTCTTGCAACTGCACACTTTATCAATTATTTCATCATTGAATTGATCACCTCTTGGAGTATACTATGCACACTTCTCTAATCCTTGCTCCATCCATTAGCATCACACTCTTTCATCTACATACACCAAAACAAATTCCTTTTATCATTCCATGCACACTCTCTTACAATTATATGCACTTATACATTGCTCTCCATTAACATCTCACCCAATAGAGCCTGAAAACAATCCATTTATTGTATATTCAATACAATTTCCTAAAATTTTATGTTCTTTACAAATTTGATCATATATCCATTATCATAATGGTGATACACTCCTTTTATCACATCAATGAGGTTAAGCATGACTAGATCACACCACTAATAGATCCTCAAAAATTTTAATGCATTCACACCACATGAAGGATGAAATCAACTACATGGAAAAAAACAAACGAGTTAAATATGACTAGATCAAAACATAACTTTAAAATCAACAATTGATTAAATTCACAATTGCCTTCAAGGACTGAATTTGATCTCAATCATTGATTTTTTTTCACACATTAAACACGTCAATCAACATGGTCTACAACTCAATCATTTTCATTTATGTGCACAAGTCTCTTGTTACTCCATGCATACATAGTGATCAGAGGCTTAGTGTTAAGCTCAAAAATGAAAGTGCTCATAAATGATTCACACTAGAACGACATCGAAGAGCACGTCACCAGGAATCTGATGCAATTCGTTTAATCAAAAATCGACTCCGTATGAGTAAGTTCTGACCTACTGTTCATTTTCCTAAACAACTAAAAAATTTACAGAACATGAAAGAAGGATGACATGGCAGCCCAATCAACATACAAGGCATATTCTGGGAATATTGTTCAGTTTTTCCCAATGGCACTGTGACAAGTGTCACAACTGGATTCGCCAGTGAACTTTGAAGGTGAATTTTTTTAATAATATCTCCTAAGGTTGAATGAGAATTTTTTTAATGGTTGGAATGGTCCAACCAGACATAGACACATGGTGTAGCCAGGGGCAGCCATGTTTCCCCTTTGGAGGACCCTATTCCAAGTTTGAATTTAAAGTATTTGGCTAAAGTCACAGATATGATTTATGCCAAGGTTCAAACTTTATTAAGTTAGGTGCATATTCTATTATCACCAAAGTTAAAACTATATCATATGGAAAGGGCGCACATTAGTTGGGGTTCAAAATTATTTGTATAACCAAAGTTTTTAAACTATGGAAAGTGGCATATGTATTTCAGGAAAAATGTATGGGCGGAGGTCGAGGTCGAACCCACAACCTCCCCCACGCCAACCATATGCCTTACCACCAAGCCACTACTGAAGTTCTTATAATGTAAGGGTTTCGACATATATTTCAACTATTGCTATTACCCCTGCAGGGGTTTGGAGGGGGCCATCCCCCTCCCCATACAACCTGTTCACATGACCATTGGCGGAGCGAACCACTCTTAAGTAGAGTTTAACATGTAATCACAGATTATTAACATAATCTCGGGTTTAAGGTTGTTAAACCTTGTTTATTTTAAATTGTGCTTATGCATATTTAAGACATGGTTATCTGCCCTTAACGATATTTAATTGTTAATTAAACCAACAGATTAATACAACAGAGAATTCGGTCATTCCACCAGTTTTGGTGAACTCCCAAGTTTAGTTGTGTTAACTAAAGTTCTCTCCAGTTTTGGAGGGGGATTCTAGGGGAAAATTAAATGAAGCATATATGGAGCAATTTTCCAACAATTTTGGCTCAGTAAGGGTCATTCTTGGCAGATTTTGATGTTTTTAACACATTGGAGTGGGTTTCAGGAGAAGTAGGTGACTGTAAACAATAATTTTTTCACATTTGAGCTAATATAGAGGCCCAATCCATGGAAGCTGGACCAAGGAGATGTATCCTAGGAGGGGTGAACTCCTTCATGAAAACATTGTGTTAATGGATCAATTGTTATGGTTCGCTGTGTATTTTGTTCCTGTTGTTTAGAATTAAGTTTTAATTTTTTTATATTCAACAATTCAACATAATCTTCATACATTTACTTGTTAAACAATCATAAACACTTCAATAAGCCCATTTACATGAAGCAAAGATCAACATTTTTAATATAAATGTGAAGATGAAATTAGCACATAAAAACTAACATTCAAATTCAGATCAATATGGTATGAGAGAAAAGGTTATTTTCTTGATTTTCTTGAGTTTTGTGCAAGTAGGGTTTTAATGGTTGCAAATTTGTGATGCTTACACGGTTGAAGTTGTAGAGAGGAGAAGGAAAACTATTTTTTGCTAGTCCTAAGGTTAGGACCAGAGGAAGGAGAGCTATAAGAGCACCATCTCCACCCAAATTTTCACTCCCATCTACAGTTGAAGCACCTCAAGTTTTATGTCAAGCTAAGATTGAAGGGGTACACGTTTCACCAAAATATGAGTTTATTGAAGAAGTACAAGTTTCACCAGAAGCTGAGCTTGAATCCATATCCATCATGTCATGTGTAGGAGAGGCTGAAGGTCTTTCAGAAGAGGAAGCATTCAAGAAGGATTTCTATGACCTAACTGATAGGGTTAGGATCCTATTTGAAGAGAGGAACATCAGGATGGTTGGAGAGAATTATAAGTCTCCACAGGGAGAGGGAACCTCAGAAGGAAAGAAAAATGAAGAGAAGGATTCAAAGGGTAGTGTAGGAAATACTCCTCCATTAGCACCATACTCATCATCATCCTCATCATCTCCATCATCATCATCTTCCAATTCCATCGCAAAAAACACCCATACTCATTCAAAAATCCCAAAAGGAAAAACTCCCTTACTCAAATTGAACATTAATTTTGAAATTCCCATGTACAATGGTGAGGTAAATGCAGAGAAGTTGGACAATTGGATCTATCAATTGGAGGTTTATTTTAGAATTAAGAACCTATAAGAAGATGACATAAAGATCCAGTTGGCTTCATTGAGGCTAGAAGGAGTAGCACTAGTCTGGTGGGAAGCAAAGACTCAAGAGTAAATGTGAATCCATGGTAAGATATCCATTTCTTGGGTTGATTTTATTTCTTCAATTGAAAGACAGTTTTATCCTTTAGCTTACATGAAAAAAGCCATTATGAGTTAGCAAAACTCTAGGCAACTCAAGGGTCAAACAGTTTAAGAATATACCCAGGAGTTTATGAAAAGGGCTTTGTTGTTAGGAGTAAACTTGAATTCCAAAGACACTCTCTTGAAATACATTGGGGGTTTAAATTCCTATTTGAGACATAGTATCCTTATGTTTAACCCAAGAAAATTAGATTAAGTTTGTCTGCAAGCCACACATCTTGAAGCAAGGGGAAAGAACATTAAGGAAGAGGGTAGTAAGAAGAAGCCATTCAAGAGTAAGGGGAAAGATAAGGGAGGAAAATGGAAGGGAAAGAAGAATGAAAGTGTTAAGAAATAAGGGGAGAAAACTACATGCAAACATTATTTCTAAGAGGGGCATGATGAAGCCCACTGTTGAAAATTACATCCCAAACTAAGGGATAAGAAACCAAACAACAAGGGGAAATAAGAGATGACTTCCACCACACAATATGATCTTGGACCTGATTCCAGCAATGAGACCAAGATTATAGCCATGGTCACAAAGGGAAAAGAAGCCATAGCAAGCACTAGTTCCTCAAATTGTCACAACAACACTCCAAATGAAGAAACAAGGATAGAGTTGTTCCATGTAAGGGTGATTTCAAATGATCCAAGGATTGATGCATTATTTGATAGTGGGTCACAAGAAAATTTGGTTTCAGAAGACTTGGTAAAAAATCTTAACCTTGAAACTATAACACATCATAAGACATATCCTTTGGGTTACATAATCAAGAATGACAATTTACAGGTTACAAGGAAATGTATATTCCAGTTTTCAATTACTGAAAACTTTGCTGATGAATTTGAGTTAGATGTGGTTCCACATGACATTCGAGGAATTATCTTGAGAAGTCCATATTTATATCATAGTAAAGCAATATTTTATCTCCATGGGAAAAAATATCATTTTCTCAAGGATGGGGTCGACTATATTGTGAGACCTCATCGCAAAAAGCTGAATATTTCTTTAGTTAAAGTAGGACAGATGAAGAGACTACT
Organism: Pinus albicaulis; assembly: GCA_034641835.2. Classification (NCBI taxonomy): domain Eukaryota; kingdom Viridiplantae; phylum Streptophyta; class Pinopsida; order Pinales; family Pinaceae; genus Pinus; species Pinus albicaulis. Next base: position 4,071,360 of record MU968493.1, on the reverse strand, counting down.
TAATGAAAGTAAAAATTTTGTTCTTCTTATGATCATGAAAAATTATCATATGGAATATGAATATTTTGGAGGTTGTTATGAAAAATTAAAATTTGATTTTTTTTATGTCATAAGTCAACATGGGGAGATGTTTCAGGAACCAAATACGTTACCTCCCAAGAGGGGAATTCAGCATGAGATTCAGCTACAGCAAGATGTTACACTTCCAAAAATTGGAATGTATCACATGTTAATCATGAAGAGTATGGAAATCAAGGAGAAAATACAATAATTTATAAAAAAAGGTATCATACGCCCATCTACTTTGCCATGTGGTTCACCGATTGTTTTGGTACCAAAGAAGGACAGGACTTGGCACATGTGCATGGATTTCTATGCACTGAAGAAAATCACGGTAAAGAATCGCTATCCCCTCACAAGAATTGATGATTTTCTTGATCAGTTAAGGTATTTAAAGTATTTTTCTAAGCTATACTTATGAATTGGTTATCACCAGGTTAGAATAACTGAATATGATATTTGGAAAAATGTGTTTAAAACTAGACAAGGATTGTTTGAGTTGCTAGTTATGTCATTCGATCTAACGAATAGTCCAGATACTTTCATGAGAGTTATTAATGATGTATTAAGACAATTTTTATATGAATTCATCATCCTTTACTTATATGATATTGTGATATTCATCTAATCAAGAGATGAACATGTCATGCATGTGAACAAGGTAATTGATGCCTTGAAAAAAGAACAGTTATTTTTAAATATGTCGAAGTGTGACTTTGGCAAGAGTTATTTAGTGTATTTGGGACACATTGATGGAGGAGGTGAGATAAATATAGACCCTTCCAAGTTTGAGGTCATTGTGAATTGGCCCAACCCCAATATAGTTACAAAGGTAAGAAGCTTTCTTGGGGTAGCACAATATTGGAGGAAATTCAGTGCTAATTTTTCTACCATTGCAGCTTTGTTACATGCATTGACAAGTATCAATAAAGTATTCCATTGGGGAAATATGCAGCAAAAATAATTTTATTCTTTAAAACAAAATATCAGTTCAACACTGATATTGGCTCTTCCAGATCTTAGACAACCATTTGAGATTCAAACATATGGTAGTGATTGTGCCATGGGAGAAGTTCTCATGCGGCATGGTAAGCCCATTTCGTTTCATTCTGAAATTTCAATGGAGTTATGACTAAATATCCCACCTATGACAAATATTTATATGCATTGGCACAAAGTGTAAATAAATGGAAGCACTATTTGATGGGGAAGGAGACCATTATCCATATCGACCATCAACCATTGTAGTACTTACAGTCACAATCAAAGTTGCAACAACCAAGACACTTCAAATAAATGGGATTTATACAACAATTCCATTTGGTTATCAAGAATAAAAATGGAATTTACAATAAGGTAGCTGATATGCTTTCTAGGCATATTGTAAATTCATCTATTATACTCAAGAACAATTCAATTATGCATGAAATTTACATTGAAAAATATGCCCATGATCATTCTTTTTGATATGTGTATGAAAAATTGAGTCAAGGAAGAAAAATTGAAGAGTTAGATTATAATGCACCTAAAATATTGTTGTATCTATTGGGAAACTTATGTATTTCACAGGAATAAAGGAATGGTATCATAAGGGAGGCGCACACTTCATTGATTGCTAGACATTTCGGTGTAGGCAAGATGGTAGTGAATCTCCAAAGGTATTGTTATTGGCCATGAATGATTGATAGTGTATCTCATTTCATTAGATGATGTTATTTATGTGCAATAATTAAGCCTAGCAATAGGAAACTAGGAATTTACATTCCACTTCCGACACCTTCATGTCCTTGGGAGAGTATCTCAATGGATTTTGTAGGAGGTCTTCCAATGTCAAGGAAAGGTCATGATTACTTGTATGTAGTTGTAGATAGGTTTAGAAAAATGTGTGTTTTGATTCCATGTAAAAATAAAATTACAACTGAACAGGCAACTCATCTTTTCTTTCAAAATGTATGGGTTCGTTTTGGTCTTCCTACTTCTATTGTAAGTGATCAAGATTGCCAGTTTGTTGGGAATATTTGGTCAAAATTGTTGGACATGATAGACACTAAGTTGAAGAAGAGTAAAACCTTTCATCCGCAAATAGATGGTTAGACAGAGGTGGTTAACAGGATAGTCATTTGTCTTCTTATAGGTTACTGCAGCAAATATCCCAAGTTGTGGGATGAACAGTTGCATTACATTCAACATGCATACAATAGGGAAAATCATTCTTCCACAATCACATCGCCATTTGAGGCATGTATTTAGTACTTTCTAAGATAACCTTTGGACTTCATATTTGAGAAATACGTTTCTATGGTTTTTAAACTTTTGTGGTTGTTGTTAATTGCAGAGTCCAAATTATCCACAGTATCATAAAAAAATTGTTGACGTTTCGAATCCCAAATGGGATCCATCTTCGTTTCTCGTCCTGAAGATGGATCCCCATTGGGATTCAAAACGTCGACAATTGTTTTATGATACTGTGAATATTCCGGATTTTGAAAATATATTTCTATTGATGGTCATAGAAACATAGATAAAGCAAGGGACTTCATTGATAAAATTCAGTTGGTGCATCACAAAGTGCAAGACCAACTTGAAAAGAGTCAAAGCAACTACAAGGCAAGGCATGATACGCACCGTGTTTAGAAGAAATTACAAGTTGGTGATAAATTTTGGTTATATATCAGCAAATAAATACTTCAAGGTGAAGGTAAAAATATTAAGTCAATCTTTTATGGTTCTTTTAGAATTCTGGAAAAGATTGGTAACAATGCATTTAACCTAGATTTTCCTCCTTATATGCAAATGTATTTTGTCGTTAATGTTGAGAATTTGAGATTATTTAAGCTTTCGTTGATTGATGATCAAGTAGAGCATGTTCAATGCCATCAATAGATGATTTCTTGCCAGAATATCTTGATGAACTTCAGCAAGATCTCATACCTGATAGAAGAACTAAAACTTCAAGGAGAGGGAATATTTAATACCTTAGAGTGGGACTCAAGGGAAAAAAACCTTTCAGAGCCAAATGGATGGAGATTGAGAAGGTGAGGGAGTTGTACCCTCACCCTCTAAACAATTGATAGTATCTTTTGGGCTCCAAAAGTCGTCTATTCAGGAGGAATGATTAGAGGCTCATTGTTAAGCTAAAACATGAAAGTTCTCATAAATGCTTGAAACTAGAATTACAACTAAGAGCTCGTCACCACAAATATAACACAATTCGTTTCATAAAATGATCTAGATTTATGCAGGAACGCAACAGAATAAATACATAACCATAAATATAGAGATGCAGTGGAAATAACACTTCATTTCATTAATATCAAAGAACTGAAATTTGCTTACAGACAAAATGGAAATAAACTAGCTAGGGCACTGATAGCTATCTCCGAGAAGAGATGTGGCGGCTACCGGCCTCTGAACTGAGTTAAAATGAGGCTCGAGGGCCTATTTATTATTGAGAAACAATGGATAACCCTAAACATCCCAAAAACCTAACCCTAGGAGATGAAGCGCCAAAACTATGGGCCCTATTTGGGTAAATTGGTGTTTCAACTTCCCAGGGACGTAAATTTGGCATACTATCTCCGTTTGATGCACATGATACATCATTAGAAAGCTCTATCCGAGGACTACAACTTTTGGGACAAATTTGATTATGAAATTCATTTGTAGTCCGATACCCAAAAAACGTCGTTTAGGGCCTCAAAACGGCTCCGGAAGTTCAGGACCCGAAAAACTGCTAAAAATAGTAAGTTATGCCGAAACTGAAAAACTGAAAGAGAAAATGGTGGGGGCCCAAGTGGAATAGGTGGGTGGCCACCCATATCCACCTTGATCATTCCTCCCCCCTTAGGAAGCAATGGTCCCCATTGCGTTAAGTTCCTCCATGAGATGAGGAAATTTCTACTGAACTTGGTCCCTGGTGAACCACTTTCCTTGGTGCAGGAGTTGGCCAGCTTTGACAACCCGATATAGTTGGATCTTCTGTTGGTGAGTGTTCTTGATTTGCATGTCCATGATACAATATGTGGTGGCCTGTTCCATGCAGTCTGGGTTTAACTATGTTGGTGTGAGTTGTTCTGCAATGTCCGAGGTGTCCAGTAGAGGTGGGAAGTAAGGACGAAGGCGATCCACATTGAAGACTGGGTGCAGACCAAGGAATGGTGGAATACTGAGCTCGAATGCATTGTTCCCTAAAGCCTTGGTGATGGTGTACGGCCCGTATCGGAGCGGGCGAAGCTTGCGGTGGGGTCCAGTGAGGCGCTCCTTCTGCAAATGTAGCCATACTTTGTCACCCACCTGGAAGTTGTGTGGCACCCGGTGTTGATCATGGCGTTGCTTGTACTTGGCATTGGCTCTGTCCAATATATCATGAACCTGTTGGCGGATGTGTTGAATGCGCTAGATGAAGCTACTGGCTTTGTCAACTTCAGACTGGACATGAGCTGAATTGGCCTGAGCAGCTGCAAATGGCATGGCTACGTCAATGGGGCATAGTGGCTGGAATCCCAAGCCCACCTGAAATGGGCTATGGCCGATTGAACTGTGGAGAGCCCGATTATAACTATGTTGTACATAAGGGAGGCTCTCGTCCCATGTGTGTGGATGCTTTGAATTGTACATGCGCAGAATGTGTACAATCATTCTGTTGACGACCTCTGTCTGGCCATCTGTTTGGGGATGGAAAGCTGTGGACTTGGTTAGCTTTGTGTCCAACATTGACCAGAGGCTGGACCAAAATGTGCTGAGGAACCTACTATCTCAATCTTATATGATAGACTGTGGGATCCCAAAGTGCACCCATACTCATTCAAAGAAGATTTTAGCAGTAGCTTCTGCTGTGATATTCTTCTTACAGGCCGCCATAATGGCCATCTTCGAGAATCTGTCAACGACCACGAAAACACAGTCATTTCCATTCTTAGTAGAGGGTAGGCCCGACATGTAATCCATGGAGATGGATTCCCAAGGTCGACAGGGGGTAGGTATTGGAGTATATAGGCGTTGCTTCTTGATGGTCGGTTTGGCAATGGCACAAGCAGTGTAGGATCTGATGTGCTTCTCGACATCCTTTCGAAGGTTCGGCCAATAGAAATACTTATGTGGTATTGCTACTATTTTCTCGACCCTGAAATGCCCAGCGACTCGACTGTAGTGTGCTTCCCATATCATCTTGGCACGCTCGCTTGAAGGAACACAAAGGTGTCCCAGGTGACATAAAAGTGCATCTTGGAGGTGAAAATTTGGAACTTGCGTGCCCCCCAAGAGTGCTTTGTAAGTGTGGCCGAATTCTGGGTCACTCTCATAGAGAAGCGGCCAATCAGAAGTCTCGTGCCCACAAGAGTTGAGCACGGTGGTGAGCGCCATGATCGGTGGTCGGCTGAGGCAGTCTGCAACATTATTGGTGCTACCCTTCTTGTACTTGATGTTCAAATGAAACTGTTGCAGATATGTGGACCACTTCTGATGGCGATCATTATGCAACTTCCCTTGTGTCTGTATGAACTGCAGGGGCCGGTGGTTGGTGTGGATGATTGTTTCCTTCCCCAAAATGTAATTCTTCCATTCTCGATAGGCTTGCACAATGGAATACATTTCTTTGTCATAGGTGGGATACTTGCGAACTGTCTCAGACAATGTCTCACTGTGATATGCCACTGGATGTCCTTGTTGAGTAAGAACTGACCTAATAGCATAGTCAGAGGCATCTGTCTCGATCTCAAATGGCTGTTGCGAGTCTAGTAAGGTGAGCACTGGGGCAGAACAGAGGCGATTTTTCAATTCTTTGAATGCCTTCTGTTGAGGTTCTAACCAAAATAATTTTTCTCTCGCTCCTCCTTTGGTGACTTGACTCAAGGGCCAAGTGATATGAGAGAATCCCAACACGAATCTACAGTAGAAATTAGCAAGACCCAGAAAGCTGCGAAGCTCTGTTATAGTGGTCGGGGCTAGCCAATCCCGAATGACTTGGATCTTGGCTAGATCCACATGCACCCCCCTTTCATCAATAATGTACCCTAGATATTGAACCTGGGTCATGCCAAACGTGCACTTCTCCAAATTGGCACACAACTCGTGTTGCCGCAGTGTTTGGAGGACTTGTCGGATGTGATGAAGGTGCTCTTCCCAAGTCTTGCTGAAGATCAGAATGTCATCCAAGTACACCACTACGAATGAGTTGGTGAATGGCCGCAAGATGTCGTCCATCATCCTCATGAAGGTTGCGGGAGCATTCGTCAACCCGAAAGGCATGAACAACCATTCAAAAAGGCCTTCCTTAGCTTTAAAGGCAGTCTTCCACACATTAGAGGGTTCAATTGGTACCTGGTGATACCCAGACTTCAGGTCGATCTTACTGAAATATTTTGCACCTTGGAGTTGGTCCAGAAGGTCATCAATCCGTGGGATTGGGTACCTATTCCGGACAGTGATCTTGTTCGGCGCCCGATAGTCAATAGCGAGTCTCCACGTCCCATCCTTCTTCTGTACCAACACGATCGGGCTCCCACAGGGCGATGAACTTGGTCTGATGTGACCTTTCTGCAACAGCTCCTGAATCTGTCTCTTGATTTCATCATTCTCCAGAACAGAGCATCGATAGATCGGTCCATTAGGTAGCGGCGCACCTGGGGTCAGATCAATCGGGTGCTTGACCTGACAGTGCAGAGGAACCCCTGTGGGTGAGGTGAATATGTCCCCGTACTCCTCCACAACCTTATCCATTTGTTGTTGTGGTGCAGAGGAGCCCTGTCTGGAGGTCGTGGCCACAGTCTTCTTCTTGCCCTGGGGGCGGATCATCAGGAAAACGAATTTCCTGGTTTGGGAAATGAGCTTACTGCATTGTTTTGCAGTAACCAAAGAGATAGCGGCAGGAGGTGGTACCTCTGGTATCCTGTACAACTTATTTCCCAAAGTAACAATAACAGCACGAGGTCAAGACTCATACACAGCATGACGCTTCCACAAGTATGGTTGTCCTAATAATACATCAGAAACATCAATAGGAGAAACATCACATAATACCTCATCCGTGAAGGGCTTGATGCTATAGGGAAGGCGACACTGCCGGCTGACACGGAGATCTCGTCCTTGGTGAAGCCACCCGATGGTGTATGGATGTGGGTGAGCTGTGGTCGGCAAGCTCAACCGCTTCACGGCGTCTGCTGAAATGAGGTTCTTTTGGCTCCCATTGTCGAAAATGAACTGTACAGGGGAGCCCTTTACCCACATCTGGGAGTGGAAGAGACGTTCCTCCTCCTCTGGATCTTCCGGTTCCTCCTTCTGGACCTTTGTAGTGGCAACCGTGGCGTTGGGCTCCGCATCAATAATCTGTTTCCCTTTTTCATTCCCTTTTTCAGGTTCTGATTCGGAGTCGGAGCATGCATCTGACTCAGAAGCCCTCATCTCGGCCACTAGCGACTGCTTGGCCCGACACTCACTTGTGTTGTGAGTGGAGCTCTTATGGAACTCACACCACTTTTCCGTGTCCTTCTTTGGCTTTACGGTGTTGTTCTTGTCTTGTGGCTTTGATGGGTTGTCTTTAGCCGCCATGCTCTGTCCTTTGTTTTGTGGTTTGGAAGCACCTTTTCCTTGCTTTTGATTCACAGATCCAAAGTCTCGCTTCTTCTGTTTGAATTTCTGCTCAATCTTGGCAGCATGCCGGTATGCCGTACCAAGCGAGGAGATGTCGAGGAACTCCATTTCCTCCTGAATGTATCTGTGCAGACAGCTGCGATACTTTAGCACCAAATGTTTCTCTGAATCTTTGATACCCAACTTTGTGCGCAGGGTATGGAACAGATTCGTCAGCTCGTGCACATCTTCATCCCTTTGTTGTCGCAGCGTGGTCCATTGTATGTACTTGTCCTCATAGCTCCCCACGGGATAGTATTGTTCCTTGACGGTGTCTCGGAAAGAATTCCAAGTTGGTACGGCTGATAACAGAGAGGGTTCTATTTGGTCCTTGTTCTCACAGTAGGTTTCCCACCAGTCCTTAACATGGGGGGTAGCTTTGAGGAGTGCAAAAATAATCTTCTCCCGGTCTGAAAAGTCATGAACAGAGAAATATCCTTCTAATAAATTCAACCATCTATCTACGGCATCTGCGTCTATTTGACCCTCAAATATGGGAATGTCAAAATTTACTTGTACAGCAAAGGGTTGCCGCTAGAGTGGCTCTTGGATGCGGATAAACACGGTGAAAGCGATCGTTGAAGAGATACGAAACAGGGTCCTCCATCTGTGTTCCTTTGTTTTGCAAGAGACGCCTCCTCGACATCAATATTTTGATAGGATCTCCTGCTCCCTCATCTTTCTTTTCGTCCCCCATGGGCGTCCGTCGAGGTTTGCGAGGCTGATCTTGCAAAGGTTCCACTAGATCAAGCCCTAGCTCCTTATACCTCGACCTCGTTGGGGACATGCAACGAAGGATCGAGAAAAAGCAGACCCTTCTGATACCACTGATCCAGATTTATGCAGGAACGCAACAGAATAAACACATAACCATAAATACAGAGATGCAGTGGAAATAACATTTCATTTCATTAATATCAAAGAACTAAAATTTTCTTACAGATAAAATGGAATTAAACTAGCTAGGGCACTGGTAGCTATCTCTGAGAAGAGATGTGGTGGCTACCGGCCTCTGAACTGAGTTAAAATGAGGCTCAAGGGCCTATTTATTATTGAGAAACAATGGAAAACCCTAAACATCCCAAAAACCTAACCCTAGGAGATGAAGCGCCATAACTATGGGCCCCATTTGGGTAAATTGGTGTTTCAACTTCCCAGGGACGTAACTTTGGCATACTATCTCCATTTGACGCACATGATACATCATTACAAAGCTCTATCCGAGGACTACAACTTTTGAGACAAATTTTATGATCAAATTTGCTGGTAGTCTGATACCCAAAAAACATCGTTTAGGGCCTCAAAACGGCTCCAGAAGTTCAGGACCCGAAAAACTGCTAAAAATAGTAAGTTATACCGAAACTGAAAAACTGAAAGAGACAATGGTGGGGGCCCAAGTGGAACAGGCGGGTGGCCACCCATATCCACCTGGATCATAAAAGCCGACTCTGTATGAGGAAGTTATAACATGTGTTCATTTTCCTAAACAACTAAAAAATTTGCAGAACAAGGCAACAGGATGACATGGGAGCCCAGTTAGCATATAAGGTATATTATGGGAATATTTTTTAGTTTTTCCCAATGGCACTATGACAAGTGTTAGAACATGATTCTTCGGTGAAATTTTAATGTGGAATTTTTTTATAATTTCTCCTAAGGTTGAATGAGATTTTTTTTTATGGTTGAAATGGTCCAATTAGAGGTGGGCACATGGTGCAGCCAGGGGCAACCATGTGCCCCCTCTAGTGTACCCTATCCCAATTTCGAATTGAAATTATTTTTTTAAAGTCTGAGATATTAATTTATGCCAAGGTTCAAACTTTATTAAGTTGGGCACATATTCTATTATCAGCAAAGTTAAAACTATATCATATGGAAAGGGTGCACATTATTTGGGGTTCAAAATTATTTGTATAACCAAAGGTTTTAAACTATGGCAAGTGGCATATTTATTTCAGGAAAAATTTATGGGTTGAAGTTAGGTCGAACCCACGACCTCCCTCACGCCAACTATACGCCTTACCACCGATCCACTACCAAATTTCTTATAAGGTAAGGGGTTTGGCATATATTTCAACTATTACTATTGCATCGGAGGGGGTTTGGAGGGTTCCATTCCCCTCCCCATATGACTTGTTCACCTCACCATTTGTGGAGCGAACCACTATTAAGCATATTTTAACGTGTAATCATGGATTAATTAACATAATACAGGGTTTAAGGTTGTTAAACCTTGTTTATTTTAAGCCGTGCTTATGCATAGTTAAGACATGGTTATCCACCCTTAAGGATACTTAATGGCTAATTAAACGAACAGATTAATATGGCAGAGAATTTGGCAGTTCCACTAGCTTTGGCGGACTCCCACGTTTAGTTGTGTTAACTAGAGTTCTCTCTAGTTTTGGAGAAGGATTCTAGGGAAAAATTAAATGAAGTATATATAGATAAATGTTCGACCAATTTTGGCTCAGGAAGAATCATTCCTGGAATATTTTGATGTTCTAAACACATTGTAGTAGGTTTTAGGAGCAGTAAGTGAATTTAAAAATCCAATTTTACACATTTGAGCTAATATAGAGGTCAAATCCATGGAATTTGGACCAAGGAGATGTAGCCCAGGAGGGGTGAAATCCTCCATTAAAACACCATGTTAATGAATAAATTTTGATGCTTTTATGTGTATTTTTTTTTTTTGTTCAACATTAAGTTTTAATGTTTTTATGTTCAAGAATTGAACATAATCTCCATACATTTACTTGTTAACAAATCATAAAAACTTCAATAAGCCCATGTACATGAAGAAAATATCAACATTTTTAATATAAATATGAAGATGAAATTAGCACAGAAAAACTAACATTCAAATGTAGATAACACACTCAGTCTCACTTCATTTAAATATCCATGTTTCATTCCATTCACACTAGTGTATATCTTCACTATGGGGTTCTATGGACACAGGTCTCAAATGTTGGAAATACTGAGAGGGGGGTGAATCAGTATTCCTTTCAATTAGAGCATTAGTTAATCTTCAATTATTATTAGTGTTTGTACAAATATATAAATAAACAAAAGGAACACAAATGCACACATTTTTCAAGGTGGAAACCCACTCCGGGAGAAAAAACCACCTAATGCTTTTCTAATAATTCTTTAATATTCAACTCCAATTGAAAATAAAGCTCCAAATTCCTAGAATAGAGAAAAGCATTCTTCTCCAGCTCCCACTATATGGACGCTCCAATGCCCGAGATTCTTCAGTAGTCAACTGAACGGATGCCCCAACACCCAATGAGCTACAACTCACCCTAGCACCACCCTACCACCCTGTAGAAGAATAAAAGAAGAATGGAATCTCGTACCAGGGAAAATGGTCCACTTCACAATGATATAGAATGATGTAGAATAAGAAGACACACTAGACCATAACCCTAACTATGACACAACCCCCTAATGATGATCCTAGACCTCCCGACACTGCCTCTTCAACTCTTGGAAGATAGACACTAGTACAATGTTTTACAATAATGTATTTACAATGACTTAGTACAATGATACCTTTACAGTGACTGTATGCAGTGCTGCCTACTTGAAGACTTCATGTGATGAAATTCTTGCCACTGTTATGCACCTTGTTTTCTTCTCTTGTCATGCTACTCTCTGTTGCACCTTTCCTTGCTTTGCTTCCCTAGAAATTCTGGTGCTTTGCAGCCCTTGACAAAAATGATCTAGCTTTTTCTTGCCTTCTAGGAGCTCGATATTGAATTTGGTGTATCTCTGTTATTTCAGATCCCCAATTTGTGATTTTCAGTCCTGTATTATTCCTCTAAGTCATATTTCCAATGCCACAGGTCTGACCGAATTTTGATTCTTCAAGAGAGATTTATGCCCAATCTCTCACAATGCCCTAATTATGGACTATTTCAATAGAGCGAAATTTTACAACGTGCCCCGTGTCATAGTTTCCTCACTTGGATTTGAAATTGATAGAGTGAAAACTAAATTCCGTTCAATATCTGTCACTTTTTATATAATTCCAATCCGATACTGAGAGAGATATTTATGATGATTTTACAAGGGTCACTTATTTGAGATGAATTTCAGGAGCCTGCAAAAACACTGACTTCCATAGATCATATCTCCGAAATTATTGCTCACATTGATCTGAAATTTGTATAGGAGCTTCCTCAGGATTTCTTCTTTGCCTCATAAAAATTTCAGCTTCTGAACCTTCATAGACAAAACGTTAGGGCACAAATTCCACGATGACCCGTTTCAGATAGCGAAATCCCTACATAAGGAGGATATGAGGATCACAATTTATATAAATGCTTAGGTTGAGAGGGGATTCAACAACTGAATATGGGAGGGATTTTAGGAGTTCAAAAATTATTAGTTATTGACTTTTCAATGACCCATGCCACACCATGGGGTTTTAGCCCACTAACTGGGGTTACAAACTTCGAACATGAATATCTCTCAAACCGTGAAGAATTATGTGGTGTGCCATATATCAATGGAAACATCTCGATAATTAGAAACCACCAATAGCATTCTTGACCCATAATATAGTAATTTGGTAGGTAAAATTTCCCATGCAATATTGGGGTAGCCCCTGGTGTTGCTTGGGTTTACATCAATGACAACCGTTGATCAACAACAAAATCTCTCATTAACTAACCATGCCATGCTCCAATACAAATATTATATATCCACGAAGAGATATACCCATTAAGAAAATGGAGAAGATTAAAATAATAATTTCAAAACACTAACATTCAACATTTTTAGTTCGTTAAGTACAACCAGATCATTGCCACTACAATAATCATATAACATTCAAGGTGTTTGCATTCATTTGGAGGAAAATTCAATTATAAGTTTTAAAAATAAATCAAATTGACCTCTAATTAAACATTCGAAGAAAAAACATGGGAAATTATTTAGGTTTGTGCTCATGGTATTCTATTTCTTCGCATACATGAGAAGATGTAGGTTCAACACTAAGTTTCTAGAGTACGAACATGGATTTTCTAAACAAAATTTGGTCCATGAATATTATATATGGAAATTTTCCTCCTTTAATCAACAACCATACTAAAGCATGGGGAAACTTCAAATGTCACTACTTAGAAATTGTTTCCACTTCTTCAACCCTTCCTCACAGACTTGTATAGCCTCTCATCACCACTACAAAACAATAAACCATCAACACAAATATTTTTTACATCAATGCTAACCTCAAATAGTTTACTGTTTCCCAAGGTTGAAATCAATGGCAACACCATTCTCCCAACACTTTTATCCTATGTTCTTCAACAAATATAACATCAATTTATCAGAAATATACATCTAGAAAGGAAAACATTTTAGACATGAGACCTACTAAAGAACTTGTTCGATAAGTTGAAATGGATGGTTTTTATAATTTGAGGCTCGATCAAGGTTTCTAAAAGTTGTGTAGGACCTAATTTTGTCTTTTTCCCTATATGCACTACATTGGACATGCAAGTGGAATTCCAAACCTTGAAAAATATTCTTTCATACAATAGTTCCTTGAGTTATTTCTTAGTTAAAGGCCCCAAGGTAGGATGTAATTTACACAACTTCCACTGAAATAATGTATACACTCCTTCATTCAAATAAAATGTTGGATAATTTTTGTGGAATGCGTATTTATATAATCATACATCCATACAAAAACATCCTTATATGTATTGAAAATTTGGATGAAATTATGATTCTTCGTTATTAAACATATTCCTACATTTATAAAACCATGGTTATAGTCAGTACCCATATTTACTAACTCATATATTATATTGAGGCTACCAATTTTCCCATTCATTAGTGTAAAAACTTGGGTTTATATGTTGAACAATTTCTCTAATGATATTATCCCTTTGGGAATAGTTTTACCCCTAGTCATGCCCTACTCTTCTTTAATATATTGGATTGAATTGTTATCTTGATCATCGCAATGAAAAAATCTTTGAATACATTTGTGTGGATGAGGAAATACACAATGTGTGGATCATTGTTAAACACTCTCCAATTATTGATGTTTTTAGGGACATAAGGCTTAAAGTATAAATCAATAGAAAAACAATGAATCAAAGGAGTAAATCTATTATATACATTGTCTAAAGTATCAAACGAAATGTTCATATATCGAGGAATGAATTTAATGTTAAATGTTTGCAAGGATGAAATGTGTTTCCAAACCTCTTTTTGATACTTATGAAGTGAGGATATAGATAGTTAATTTTATTGCATACCTGCTAGAATATTATCTTTTAGTCATTAACAACCACCACCAATGTTCAATCCATAACTTGAAATGCATGCGAGCCACCACTCACCCTAAAGAAACCACTTCCACAACTGTGAAGCTTACCACCTTTAATAGTTTTTTAGCCACCATTGTAAGGAAGCTTCTAATCCTTGAGAAAGTTCTCTATCTACCATTCGAAAGAATCCATTACTTCCTTATCAGGCCCCTACTTGCTTTCAGGAAACTACCTGCAACAATTTAGGCCCCAACCCTCAAGATCATGTGGACCTCATTTCACAATATTTCACATTGGATCAACACAAAAAACTCGAAAAATTATAGGCCTTGTTTCATCCAATTTTGAGATTGTGACTCATTGAAGACTCTTTCGCATAGTAACTAAATCAAACAATTATCCTCAACAGACTTGAACTTGTTCCCACAAAATAATCTACTCAACCATAGAAACCCAACATGTTGACTCAACTCGTACATTTACCTCAATGCCTCAATACATTAGTGACATACTCAAAAGACACATCTCTCATACATCAGTACAATTGGAAGTATAGATTTCTCTTCACAACAAAATGACATTAAATCTCTAATGCTCAACTCAATAAAAAACCCTCTGTATTAGCACACCAAGCTACTCATCAACATACTCATCAAGTTATGATAATACATGGCTATGTATATTATTACAGTGGCTCACTCTTAGCCATATATATTCTCACAAATTCCTCTTAGTAACATATCTGAATACAAATAACCTTAGTATACTCAAACTACTAATGAAAACATATTTTTGCATTCCATCATGAAATGGAACCACCAATACATATGAAGCATACACAAGTACCAACCTCAACATTAACCCCTACAACAGCAAAATTATTCATGAAAAATAGAACAAATAAACTTTTCCCATTCATCACTCAACTCATACAATTAAACACATCAACTGCCACTCTGATTATATCACACTCTACAGGTGTATATATCAACCATGAGAACTCCTCTAACACTCCACATTCAAAATTTATCAATGCACTAGAAAATTCATCATGGTATGCACACTATACATAACTGCAAGTATAATATTGGGCTATGTCTTTGTGTACACAAGTATCTTTGGAAATTGTGTGTGTTGTCAATTATTTCACCATTGAATTGATCACCTCTTGGAGTATACTACATTCACTTCTCTAATCCCTTATATATCCACTAGCATCACACTCTCTTAGCTACGTACACAAAAAAAAATTCCTCTTATCACTCTAAGTGCACTCTCTTACAATTATTTTCATTTATACATTTCTATCCATTCAAAAATCACCGAATCAAACTTGTCAACAATCCACTCGTTGTATATTTAATAAAATTTCTGAGCCATTGATGAGATTGGAAAATTCTATCATCAAGCCATTATCAGAATGGTTATCCACTCCCTTGATCACGTCAATGATGTCAAGCATGACCGGATCAGGCCAATAATGGATCCTCAAACTTTTTAATGCATTCACGCCACATGGAGGATGAAATGGACTCGATGGACCAGATAAACTAGGTTAAGTATGATTGGATCAAACCATAACTTGAACATCAAAAATTGATTACATTCGCACTTGTGTTGGAGGATCAAATATGATCTCAGCCATTCCTTTTTTTTTGCACATTAAAATACATTAATCCACATTTTCTGCAACTACATAATTTTAATTTATGCAAGCAAGTCTCTTGTTACTCCATTTATACACACTCAGTTTCACTTCATTGAACTATCAATGTTTCATTCCATTCACATTGGTGTATATGTATACTCTAGGTTTTATGCACACTAGTCTCAAAATCTCTCATTAACTAACCATGCCATTATCCAATATAAGTAGTATATATCCATGGAGAGATATATCCATTAACACAATCGAACATATAAAAATACTAATTTCAAACCACTAACATTCAACCTGGTCAGTTTCTCTATTACCTTGCAATTGGAAGGCCTTGCTCAAATGTGGTGGGATACAGAGCAAGAAAATACCACATTCTTGGTCGAGCTTGGAGAACGCGCAGGGTCCTCTGCCTCTCCCCCAATCTAAAATTGGGCTCAACTTTGTGAAGCATTGAGAAACTGTTTTTACCCACCCAAGTACATACAATATTTATCGATTCGATGTCACTAGCTCTGCCAACTCCCTACATAAGGAGTGAAATCCTACATCAACTACTTCTCCAAGATACGCGTATTTCTCCACATTCCAGATTCGGTGGATGTATTAATACTCAAGTTCATGGCTGGCTTATTGGTTCAACTCCGTAGAGAGGTAGAATTGTTTGAAAACCAGACTTTAGACAGAATTTTTCAAAGAGCTCTGACCATTGAAAGGAAGCTCTCTCCTAGGGGTCATCCTCCTCAATCCCACCCTACCTCCACCCCTTCACCCCACTTCATATGTCCTCGTTCTTGGAATCCCAATACCAACACACCCTTATGTTCCTTCCACAAGACTACTTCCCATAGTAATTCTGATTATTGAGCTCTCAAATCTATCAAAACCAATAAAACCTTACTCATGGAGTCTACTACTTCCAAATTGGTCAATGAAAATGAGGAAGTTTCTCTTGAAAACCCCACCGCCGTATATCCCTCTTTAATCTTAATGACCACTGAAGAGCCAAACTCATCAAACCTCTTCATACACAACTGCCAAATCAAAAACTCATTGGCTTTACTGACCATGGACAATGGCAGCCAGAAAAATTTTGTGTCTCAAGAATTAGTTAACCACCTTCATCTGGTCAATACTCCACACCCAAAACCCTATCATCTCGGATGGGTTAAGAAGGATGGTCCTCACTTATTGGTTTCCCAATGTTGCCTGATCACCTTTTTCATAGGCCCATTTCAAGACACTAGCCTTTGTGATGTCTCACCATTGGATTGTTCTGACTTACTTCTAGGCATACCCTACCAAGACCAAAGATATGCCATTTATATGGCTAAAGCCCACCAGTATAAACTTACCAAAGATGGGCGTACCTATCCTCACGACAGCACAACCCAAACTCACTTCTACCATAGATTAAATCACTCATGTCCATTTGAATCAACGTGTCTTTCTCTGTTTGGTCAGCCTCGTACCACCAAAAAATACTACATGTCTTGTTCCCGAACCAATGAATCCTATCATTCATGAATTCATTGATGTTTTCCAACCTCCTATGGTCCTTACACCGTCTCGCCATATCAACCCTTATATTCAACTCATTCCAGGCTCGGCTCTACCTAATGACCCAACTTACAGGGTAGCCCCTAGAGAGTCAGAGGAAATGCAGAGGAAATTGACAAACCTCATCCTCTTCTCCCTGTGCTTTTTCCGCCTTTTTCATCCCAAAACGAGAAACCTCAGAAATGCGTCTTGTCACTGATTACCGAGCCCTTAACAAAGCCATAGTAAAGAACCATTACCCCCTACCTTAGATTGAGGAGTTACTTGACACCCTCCAAGGAGCTAAGTGGTTCACTAAATTGGATTTGACATCAAGATATCATCAGGTTCGAATGAACCCTGATGATGTGTGGATGACGTCTTTCAAGACCAAATTTGGTATTTATGAATGGAAATTCATGCCATTCAGACTGACTAATGCACCAGACACGTTCATGCGATTCATCAATGATATTTTCAGAGGATTTTTGGGTCGCATTGTTGTCATTTACTTAGATGACATTCTCATCTTCAGCAAGACATGGGACTCCCACATGCATCATGTCTGTCAAGTTCTCCAAATCCTTAGAGAGCACAAGTTACAAGTCAAGGAGAAGAAATCCTATTTTGGCTAGTGTTCAGTTCCTTACCTTGGCTTCATGGTCAACTGAGCAGATATTCATCCAGATCCATGTCACATCTAAGCCTTGCAAAAACGGCCACAACCTTCTTCGACTAGTGAGCTCAAAAGTTTCCTAGGTGGTATTAATTTTTACCGTAAGTTTATTCTTCATTTTTCTCAGATTGCTCGTCCTTTGCATCAGCTATCTAATAGTCATTGTACATTTATTTGGGCTAACGAGGCTACCAACCACTTTGTTCAACTCAAGGAGGCACTATGCTCATCTCTAGTGTTACATATGCCCAACCTCTCTCAACCATTTGAGGTTGAGTCATATGCCTCACAATATGTTATTGATGCCATACTTAAACAGGGAGGAAACCCCATTTCTTATCACTCAGAAGATCTTTCTTATGATATTTGTCCAATTCCTTAAGGTAATGGCACCACTATTTTTTGGGAAAAGAGACTATTCTCCACATAGACCATCATCCATTGATATTCATCAACTCACAGTCTAAGCTTCAGGAAAAAAGGCATCTTAAATGAGCATCCTACGTTCAAAAATTTCATTTGGTGATCAAATATAAGAAGGGGAATTCGAAAAAAAATGGCATATTTACTCAGCAGGCCACTCATGCCAATCCTCCTAATTCTAGAAGTGTGTTGTGCTAATTATGATTCATGGAAAGCACATTATTCTATTGATCCAGACTTTCATGAGGTTTGGGTTGCCTTACAAAGCCCAATAGTTATTAATGAGACTCCCTTTTTATACTACACCATCCGGGATGGTTGGCTCTACAAACTCAATTTAATTTGTGTCCCACACTCAAACGATCACCTCTTTCTCATTCGAGAAGCTCATGCATCAACCTATGGTGGCAACTTTGGTACCACAAAGACTCTCCAGCACCTCCAACACCATTTCTATTGGCCTTCTATGTAACCTCAAGTTTCAAAATTCATGAGAGCCTGCGCCTTGTGTTCTCAATCAAAACCATCCAATAGAAATCATGAATTTTAGTAGCCTCTACCTCTCCCTTCGTGGCCATGGGAATAAATCTCTATGGATTTCTTAAGTGGACCACCCACCATCCAAAAGAAACATGATGAAATATGGGTAGTAGCATGTCGTTTTATCAAAATGGCTCTTTCTATTCCCTGCACAAAGACAACTACATCAGTTCAAACAATAGAATTGTATTTCCAACATGTCTGGCCACATTGTGGCCTACCAAGAAACATCATCTCAGATCGAGACTCACGCTTCCTCGACACCTTCTAGAAGACCATTTGGACACTACTTGGGTGTGAACAAAAGTTCTCTATCGCCTTCCATCATCAAACAGATGGCCGAACAGAGGTGGTCAACTGATTATTGGTCCATTATCTCCATACCCATTTTGGGCACAGTAAATAGTGGGAAAACTATTTACACATTCTGCAACATATCTAAAACAAGGCCACACATTATTCTACTGGGTTCTCCACATTTGAACTATGTTTGGGCTTCCAACCAATAGCCCCAGTTGAGCTTCCCCTCACTTTGGATCCCCAAGGTACAATGCACCAATATAAAGAGAAAGAATCAGCACACCATTTTCTTCAACAACTTGCACAATAACACATTGTTGTAACAACAACACTCAAAGCAACCCAAGATCGTGCCAAGCAAAGGCATGAAAAACAAAGGAACTCCATGTCCTTTTAGCCGGGCGATAAAGTATGGCTACATTTGGATAAGAAATTCTTCAAAGGAAATCATCATAAACTTCTTCCAAACCAATATGGCCCTTATACTATTTTAGAACATATTGGGAAGAATGCCTATCGATTGGACCTTCCCCCTCAGCTCGGAATACACAATGTTATTAATTTCAATCATCTAAAGTTGTTTGAGCCTCCCTTCTTGGAGGAACCAGTCACAATTACTCATCTGATGGAAAATATCTCGGACTTCCAACTCCCATTGGAAATATATACATTATTGGATACTAGGACTCATTCTACCAGACACCGGAGCTACACCTCTTACCTGGTGGCATGCCAAGGACAAATTCCAGCTCAAGAAAAGTGGATGACCACTGAAGTGACGCATCATCTTCATCCTCATCATCACATGGAAGCCGAGAAAATTCTAGATCTAAAGAGGGAGGAATTGGGCCAAGTGGGAGAAGTCACACTACCTAGTTTTATTACAGGCCTGCTATCCCTTAATTACACTAGCATAGGTGTAGGCCTGCATACCTAACACCTAAGTCAAAGGTGCAAACATGCATACCTACTTCTGCACATTCTATTTCTGCAATGTTTTATTAGTATCCTATGTAATAAGGTATCCCTGTGTTGATCAAAGGGAGACAAATATAATAAAGAAGTTGGGGTCGTTTACCGAAGACATGTTATGCCTCTCATTTTTTTCTTGTTGTTTGAGAATTTCTGCAATTAAGTGTTTTCATTTGGTTCCTCTTCATTCCACATGGATCTGAGGAGAGTCAGTCTGCCTTCCTCATGGTTGCAACTGGCTTATCCCTTTTGTGAAAAAATCAACCTCTGAGAGATAACCTCTCTTGTATCTGCAGACTTTATACCCACAATTTCACTACTACGCATAGACCTATTGCGCATTTTATAAACTTGTGACACATATCGATTCACAGATCCCCATCGAAATTATGGATCAAATATGTTTTCTGATAATCAAACATTCAAGAAAAAACATCCATATACGTATGGAATAGTTGGATGAAAGTATGATTCTTCGGTATTAAACATGTGCCTAGGTTTATGAAATTGTGATCCTAATGAGTACCCATATTTACTAACTCAAGAATTATATTGAGGCTACCATTTTTAGCATTCATTAGTGTAAAAATTTGGGTTTAGATGTTGAACAATTTCTCTAATGATATCATTCCTTTGGGAATAGGAGTACCCCTGGTTATGCCCTACTTTTCTTTAATCGATTGGATTGGCTTGTTATCTTCCACAATGTCAAATGCACCATATTTGAATACATTTGTGTGGATGAGAAAATTCACAATTTATGACTCATTATTAACCACACTCCAATTATTGATGTTGTAAGGGACATAATGCTTAAAGAGTAATTCAATAGAAAAACCATGACTCAAAGTCTGGATTGAATTTTCAGAGGAATTTTTTTGGGTTTTGAAGGGAAATTTTTTGGGCTGAAATTTCAAAGGAAATTTTTTGGGTTGAATTTTCAAAGAAAACATTTTGGGCTGAATTTTGAAAGGTGATCTTCTGGGCAGAATTTTCGAAGGAGGTTTTCTTAGTGTACTTTTTAAAGTGACCTTTTTTTAGAGTAAGTGTTTTGGATTGAAGTAAATATTTTATGATTAGTTTTAAAGTGATTTTTTTTCTAAATTTTAAAGTGAGTTATTTTTGTAGGACTTTGAAGGAAATATTTTGAGCTTCATTTTTAAAAGACATTTTTTTGGTGAAATTTTTGAAGTAACTTTTTTTTAAAGTAATTGTTTTGGGTTGAAGTATGTATTTTTTCAAAAGAATTTAAAGTGAGTTATTTTGAAATTAAATCTTTTGTGATGATTTTTTGAAGTGATTTTTTCTCTAAATTTTGATAGTGAGTTTTTTTTGCAGGATTTTGAAGGAAATTTTTTGAGTTTCATACTAAATTATCGTGGGAAATCAAGTAAATTGCAAGAGAAAATATGATCGGACAAGAAGCCTTGCGGCTCGTAGAGAAACGGGAGAGAATATCGCAAAAAAGGAGAGAAAAACACTCAAATATTGAAAGGGAAAATCAACCTCAACTAGAAGTTGTAGAAGGTATGTAAATGTAAATATTATAAATGATATTTAAAATTTAACTAGTGTATTGTGAAACTTAATTTTTACTTGATGAACTATTTTGAAAAATATTTTTCAATGTAAACAGAGAGAGATATTGCTCATAACATTGATGATGATTTATAAAATTTTGAAAAAGAAAGTGAAAAATATAATGAACCAATGGTTGAATACGTTGAAATAAATTCAGGTGAAGAAATTGAATCACCATGTATGTATATATGTGTCATGTACATTATTTAAATTATACATATTTATTAATTTTTAAACTTCATTCAAATTTTATTTTTTATTTAATTATTTATTGAATATTTAAACTCATTTTGTACATTTAATTCTCATTTATATAGATGAAATCAATATCGATGATGAGATGTTAGAAAATGTTGACACTCACACATATGGAGATAAAAAAGTTGACCATGTTATAAAATATTGTGTTTAGCACATTATTGATATGTTCTTCAAAGATGAAAATGTGGTTGTTAAAGCCCAAATTTTGAGAAGTCTCTTAACATCAAAGGAATTAAAAGAAGCTACAACTCTATTGGGTATTTGAAAATCAACAAAAAATAAAAAATGAAGGAAAATGTGATACACAATATAAATAGTCCTCTAAAGTCAATTGGAATATCTATAAAGAAAAGTGATTTATATGCACGTAGATCAATACAAATGGAAGTGGTTTCATCAAGTAATAAAGAAAATTGTTTGTTAAAATCTATGGCACAAGCATTAGGGACCTAACGAAAAACATTGCACAAACATTGGAAATTTTGGTTTCAAATAGATGTAAATGATGAGCTCGCTTATTGGAAAATTATTTGGAGGCAACCATAAAAATATAGACTTGGAGAATATGTTAAAAAAATAATATATGAATATCGGTTGAAAAAATCATGTGTTTCACCAAAAGAAAGGGATGTGATGCGGTGAAGAATAGCACGAAATCAGTACGAAGAACATGAAAAAGATATCTTGGACACCACTCAGATAGATTTTTTCAATAAGTTCATAGATGAGAACCATGGAATTAATGTCTTAATCAGTTCTTTTGTGCAACAAAAAACATGGTATGTTAAACCTATCACTGTACGCGACACTTTTTTTTGTCGTTATCATGTGGAATTTCAGTTATATTATGACACATTCCTTATTTTTGGTAAATATTTTTGGAAAAATTCACCTCCTCCTTCCACTATCCATGATTTCATATCCCAAATTCTATGTGCAAGAGAAATTCATGAATTATTTTACTAAAGGAAATGTGTTGGTGGTAAAAAAAATGCGATAATTATGGAAATTTGACTTTATTTCAAAAACAAAATAGCATATTGATATAAATGATCAATCATTGTCCGAAATAAAAGTGAAATGGAAGAGATATGAATATATTCATACATCGATTGGTTCAATTAGTACTACAAGTGCTAAAATGATTGATTTACAAGAAGAAGAAATTTTTGTGATAGATTTTTTGAAAAAGTTTGAGGTAGAAATTTATAAATACACCAAAATTCCCATAGAGCTCGATTGCAGGACTTGTATTCAAAAAATCCCATGAAATTTTTCCACTAGGGACATTTTTTTCAATAGTTGATTTTGCAGATAATTACACATTTATTGCACAAAATGAAATATAGATTGAATACTATCATTCTGACCAAATCTCTATGCTTTTCCATATTCTATATAGACACATTGAACACAATGTTGATCATATAGAAAGCACAAGTCAAAATCGACATGTTATTAAATAATATCACTTTTATATGAACGATGCTCGTACACATGATACACATTTTGTACAACATTGTTTTGATATGATTTACAACTCACTGAAAGGTCATTCAATAAAATTCAATGAACATTGGATATGGTCAGATGGATGTGTAGGTCAATTCAAATCTTTACGATCATTATTTTGGTTGTGTCATCTTCATATGAAAACCGACATTAAACATTGTTGAAATTTCTTTGAGACTGGTCATGAAAAAGGAGAACATGATAGTGCAGGGGCAAGTATAAAACAAACACTTCAAAGATATCAAATGGACCACTCTACAAACCAACTTGTCTCAAATGAACACATTTTTCAATGGTGAATCGTTGCACTAAGCTATGAGACTAACCTATTAAGGGATGTATAAAGGTACATGTACATATATACAAATTAAATTGTATATATATATAGAGAGAGAGAGAAATTAAATATATGATCTAATTTTTATTAATTTTCTAATTTTAAGCATTATTTATCACAATGATTATCTTTGATCATATAAAAATTGTATTTTAAATAACATATTTATATTCTTGTTTGAATTTTCCATATAGGTTTTTTTGGGTATATTGGGGTTCAATATGTAGATAGATCGATTGGAAATGACGCTGAAACAATAAAAGGGACTCAAAATTTGTATTCAATTAAAACAAAGGAGTACTGAAATGTGTTTGCATTTGATAAAAGAAAATATTCTTGTTTTTATCATGCTTTCATAGACGACACAAAATATAGTGATGTTTGTGAAAACAATATGTATGTAAAATATTGGCAACATAAAGAGCTAAAGACAAAGAGAAAAATGTCAGTTGCAAACTTTAAAGAGATGCAATCAGAGTAGACTATAATATCAGTCGAAGGTGATCAAGTTTTTGATCTTGTTAGAGAAGGTAAAATTTTAATTGATTTTAAATGATAAAGATATAGAAATAGATAATAAAATCAAGTACATGTTAATTTTAAATTTAATTTTAGAGTTAATTTCTCATGTTAATTATGATCTTAATTTATGTCTTGTTTTATTGTGTAGGAGATGGATTTTCTGTAGTTGCACCTGCTAACAACCTAGAAAATGTTAAGTATTGTTTGATGCGGTGCACTAAACGAAAGATGAAATTATTGGAAGACTATGATGATAACGAATTTATATATGCCAGAGGGTCTATTATACTAAAATGTTATATTTTCCAACAAAATCATCAAAGTCAGAATATTGTTTACTTTCAAGACTATCAACCTGATGTCATAAGTTGTCAATATAGCCAGTTGGTGTGTGCAGCGCACATAATGTTGATAGAATTTCAATCAAAGAAAAAATTTAAAGCGAAGAAATGGAAAATGTCAAAAGCTAACCATGAATGGATCATTGAGGATGGAATTCCATTAGAATTTTTTTGATTGAACTGCCCAAAAATTTCTTCTCCTTGGATCCATTTTTAATAACTTAGAGTTCAAGTACAAATTGTTAGCCTTTATTTTTGTGCATGTTCTTAAGTTGTACATTCTTAATCATGTATTATGATAATTGAAGTTATATGTATATTTTCTTTTATGTACAAGTGTATTGAGGATCTTATTATATTGATATTGTGTTTACACATGCACACAACAAGTAATTTATACATGTACATACATACATTCTCTGGCCTTAAAAAATTTCATATATGAATGAAATTTTTAATGTACATGTTAGTTAATTTTCTGTCATTATTGAAAAATGTATGTATATAGCATATTTGATAATGCAGTTTTAAGTTATGATTGTTTTATACATCTAAAGAAAATTATAAGATTTATTCAAATGAAAAATGTATGAATTAAATGAAAATTTACTTTCATTCCTACATATTCATGAACTTAAATATATGTATTTAACCTTTAAAAGCATCAAAACACACTCACACCATGCAAATAGTACATGGTCATCTTTTATAATTTATATTTTTATGCACATGTTAATTTAGAACTTTATATTAAAAGTTAATTATCACCTTTAATAGACATATACACCTAATTATATAACAGTCACCAATGTTCAAATGCATAACATATACCACATGTGTTTTGTAATTTGCAATTTCAATCTCGATTCATTTTAAATAACAAGTGACAAAACAACACGAGTTTTAAAAACAAAACATTATCTAATATCATATAAGTGAACATTATAACAACATGTGATCATGTATGCAAAATGTAACAACTAAATGCAAATTTACTTCAATCATTGTTACGTATTCATGAATTTAAATATGTAAAACCATCTATGATTATTTTAAATGACACATTATAATGCAAAATGTACCTAAATATCACCTTTAATAGACATATACACATAATTATATAACATTCACACATGTTAAAATGCATAACATGTACCACACGTGTTTTGTAATTTATAATTTAAATCTAGATTGATTTTAAATAACAAGTGACAAAACAACTAGAGTTTTAAAAACAAAACATAATCTAAGGTCATCTAAGTTAAAATTATAACAACATGTGATCATGTATGCAAAATGTAACAACTAAATGCAAATGTACGTCAATCATTGTTACATATTCATGAACTTAAACATGTAAAACTATCTATGATTGTTTTAAATGACACATGACCATGCAAAATTTACATAAATATCACCTTTAATAGACATCCTAATTATATAACATTCACACATGTTCAAATGCATAAGATGTACCACATGTGTTTTGTAATTTGAAATTTCAATCTAGATTCATTTTAAATAGGAAATGAAAAAACAACTTGAGTTAAAAAAAAAAAACATAATCTAAGATCACCTAACTTAGTTCATTATAACAACATGTGATCATGTATGCCAAATGTAACAACTAAATGCAAATGTACTTTAATTATTGTTACATATTCATGAACTTAAATATGTAAAACCATCCATGACTATTTTAAATGACACATGATCATGTAAAATGTACCTAAATATCACCTTTAATAGACATCCTAATTATATAACATTCACACATGTTCAACTGCATAACATGTACCACATGTGTTTTGTAATTTGAAATTTTAATCTAGATTCATTTTAAATAACAAGTGACAAAACAAAACAAAACAAAATTAAAACAAAACATAATCTAAGATCTTCTAAGTTCACATGATAACAACATGTTATCGCATGCCAAATGTAACAACTATCCAAAATTTAAAATTGTCCAAAATTTATATCATTTAATAAAAGTGAATATAACAATGTATCAAGTGTTACAAGTATCAAGTTATATAAAAAAGTAAATATAAAATGTACTATAAAAATACTAGATGAAATAAAATTTTGTGTGCATCAATTAAATAGAAAATTTGGCTGAAATGTATTTTTCAGTAGCCTCCTTGTGCTATCATCTGAAGATGGGGAACCTTCACAACGTGTAATTGCATATATATACACATGTATAAGAAATTTATGTAGATGTATTAAAATTAAAATTTAATGTTTTAAAATTGAATGAGAATGTAGAACTTCATCAAAAAACAAAATGAAGAAAAAACAAATCATGTAATACCTCATGTAGTTCCCCCTCCATTGTCCCCTGTTGCCCCTAATTGAATGCATATATATATATATATATATATATATATATATATATATATATATATATATATATATATATATATATGTATGTATGTATGTATGTATGTATGTATGTATGTATGTATGTATGTATGTATGTATGTATGTATGTATGTATGTATGTATTAAAATTTAATTTAATGTTCTAAAATTGAATGCGAATGTAGAACTTAGATCAAACAAACAAAATGAAAAAATAAAACAAAATTTCATGTTTTTAGCCTTCACAACGTCCCAAGGCTAATGAATGGATGCCAACGGATGTAACCTCAAACCAAGCTTTTAGTTTGGTAGCTAGTCCTACAAAACCAGAGAGGGCTCTCTCTATGAGATCACAGCCAAAGGATTTGACTGGATGAGAAGTAGATTTTAGGCTAGTTAGGTCAGCTCTAGGGTTTTGAAAATTTGATAATTTTACTATTGGATCAATGAAGAAAAATAGGTAGCTAGGTCAAATGTATCAAAGGGTTAAAACTACAAATATATAAACGAGAAAGGTAGAAATGATTTAATGATGGGCTTAGGGTTTTTTCGATGCAGTGTAGGGTTTGAAAGAGTGGAGAGGATCTCAATGAGCATGCATCATGAATTCATTAAAACTGAAGGAAATAAACATGAAATGATGTCCCCAAACAAAATATAGGCATTAAATAATTTTTCTTATCAAAAGTTTAGGAAGATCACTGAGGAAATTAAGGCGTGGAAAGAGAATATATATATCATTCATAAAAGACTATAACAGAGAAAAAACAACATCAAAAAATCACTGCACATGAATTTCTAGATAATAGCTGCGACTGTTCCTCTGAATATCTGAATAAAAGTTGAAGTACAAGCTACAATGGTCTCAAACCTCTAATGTCCAACCATCAAGGTAACTAATAAAGGCATACATATAGATAAAAACCATTTCCCCTCTCTCAGGGGTCAAATCCTTGAGTGAAGTAGCTGATCACATGATTTTCTCACCTAAACCCTAAAGACTAGGGAGGTTAAAATGACTTTCCCCAAGTTAGAAAAACTGATATCTTTGACAAAAAAATGACTTTAAAAGCATGTATCTACCTCATTTTTACTCAAAAGTGACTAATTACATTAGTGGAGGTTGAAACTAGACCAATTCATAATAGAAAATTGACCAGCAGGCAAAAACACAGTGAATTTAGGCAAAAACGCAGCAGGCTAGGAGAAAACGCAGCGAAATTCAGAAACGTGACTTTTGGAGGCCTTCCCAAGGTTTTTAGAGATAGATCCTCCCATTGGCTACAAAATAGAGTCCTCAAGCACTGAAAATTATTCATTCTATCCCCTCAAAACTTCATTCTCCCACAAGCACTCCAAAAACGCAGTATGTTGTTTAAAACAAGCATAGAAAGGTGTTTCTTGAGTGGTTTTTGGGCCTTTCACCTGCTAGATCTTGCTGAAACTATGCTCTCGGGGGCTATGTGTGATGTAAAATTCATAATAAATCAAGAAAGGTAAACATTTTTTCATTTTGTAGCTCCCATAAAAAGTGTAGCATGGGCCACGCTACATTTTTGACCCTATGACTGTGTCAAAAATAGTGAAAATTTCCAAAATTTTAAAATTTTCCAAAAAATCTCAAAATTTTATCAACATTTCACTGAAAATGATCCATGATGAACTGTGATGGAATGATAAGCTATGAGGGAAGCATTAGCCAAAAAATCCAACTTTCCCTTCTCCCCTTCCTCCATTAGCCTTTCTTTAAGTTTTGCCTTCAATTCTTTGATTTTTTCTTGAGACACTTGATTTTTCTTGTAGCAATTGTTGGTGAGGTAAATCCCCTCTGTAGACAGAGGCGATCCCACTAGCCCTAGAGTGGGTCTAGCCACAAACAAGACACACTATAACATCAATCTCTAGTTAACGAATGGACAGAGACTCGATAGATAACTTACCGGAGGTCCTACGCTATTATGTCGTCTGAAAGAGTGGCTGCGTCTCACTCCTGGTTTGACAGATCATGATCCGCTCATTATCACACCCGGATACCTACACATACACAAGAAGCAAAGACGACATACAACATACTATTTCGCATTCGTAACTATTGGTCAGTCGAAGAAGACTAAATCAATTGCATCAATAAACATAACACAATGATGGAACCAATACCGTAGTCAAGTATATTAATGAAAGGAAGGAAGAGTACAACCAAGCTTCGACGTTGCGGTCTCCTCCAATATGGTTCCAACAGAGCTCGTCTCACAAAGGCTCGTCGGCAATTCAAATGGGGCTCTCTCTACAAAATTATCCTTGGTTCTACCTTCTCTATAGTAATTACTCAGCTATAGTATCTCTTCTCCAAGTTCAGCTTCTTGGCTATATGTTCAGCTAGATTTTGTAAAGGGGGAAGGCCTGTTTATATAGAGGAAGAGGGAGAGGTTAGGATCCCTATAATCATGGAGGGGAGTCCTATCATCAAAGAACGTTCCATGGGAGGTAAAAACCACTACCTAAAGGAAGAGATCCGTGGCTTATCAAGTTTAACCATTTGCTGTGACTCATCCCTGAGGTGTTTAAAGGAAACTTCTGCCTCTAATTTGTTAAAAAACATTCCCAAAAAGGCTAATGCAGGCACAAAAAAGAGACAGAGCACCAGGTGACATGGGCTCTAGTGTACATCCTCCACATTGGTGCGAGGGGTGAACTGGATACCCACGCCAAGGCCAAAACATAGGTTTTTGTGGGCTTTCTGAGGAAACGTTGAACAGGAGAAATAATGTCCTTATGTAGAAGGATGAAAAGAAGGTGTTTGCAGAGTATGAAACTGCTCACAGGTCATGGGAAAGACCCTCCAATATGTGAGGCGAGGGATTGCAGGGATGGTGACAAAATGCTGTGTAACAGATGCCCCCTAAAGTATGAGGTACGAGAGAGAGGGAGGGGTGAAATGCTTTATGAGAATGCGTTTGACCCAAACACTGTTGTCGGAAGACCTACAAGTACAATTAAAATTGATACATCTGATACCTGACATGTGGCATGCACGTAGCCATCCATAATAGAGTACATAAACAATGAGATCCGAGGTATGGACACAACCATCCAGCAATAGGTATCAACAAACAGACCTAGGTATGGTCGCAACCATCCAATTAGAAGAGTCATATAATAAGTCATAGTAATCCACAAAGAACCCGCAGCTTATATTTCATCAGACAAAACCTAGGGTCTTGTGCTCCATCTCGACCCGCATAAAGTACAAATTCGAGCATGCGAATATGTGAGTTGAAGTCGAACATGCAAGAAAATCATCTGATTACCAGCCAATGATGAAAGTTGTTAACAAACACAAGAGAAACCATTAATAATGACGATGGATCTCAAGGTACTAAAGGTACAATCCATGGAATGTGAATAGTGATCTGACGTCGAACACCCACAGATTCATTCGATCGAAGGCCAATGATGTGGACCTTGCATCAAATGCGAAGAACCTGCCATTGAGGCATGCAGGCTCCAAGGTACTTGAAAGGAGTCTTTAGATCAACTTCCTAGATAATGAGCTGGAGTCGACAGGAAGTGACCTCGATCGAGGGTGACCCATAATGTTTCCCACATCAATGACACGAGACAGAGGAATATGATGTTTTTGAAGCAAGACCAACAGAGAATGAGAGGGAGGTTGAAAAAATCAGAGGAAAACTTCTCTTGAACATATCGGTGGCACGAAACTAGATTTGGCAGTATTTGACATCAAGGGATATGAGGTCATAGCAACATGGCAAAGAGAAGATGAGCGGTCAAAAGAGATTACTCAAACCCATGGAGGAAAAGAAACAATGAGATGAGATGTCCCCAACCCGACACGAATACAAAGAAGTGCCATGTTCAAGAGCAACATACTGCCAACACGACTACAATCTGGTTCCATTTTCCCCCACCATTTATGGCGAGTACCCCAATTATTTTTGAAAAACAAGCTTGAAGGGGATAGCATATGCTTGCGATGTAAGTTTGTCCTTCGGACAAATCCAACCTAGTACATTTTACGAGCCCTAGGAAGGAGGAACTCGAGTAACGTCATGACAACGGAGCCCGATGTCATTAGTTTTAATGAGTCTGACAAAGGGAGAACTTGACATCTTTTCATATTTAGAGAGTTTGAAAAGACAGCGGAAAAGAAAACTCCAACAGTCCCTTTTTGTAAATAGTCCCTTAGATCCGAAAAGGTAGAAAACTGTGTCTAAGAGAACCTCTTAGTCGCGATCAGCTAAAGTATTCCTTTTTCGTAAATAATCTATCCCAACCCGAAAAATGGGTAAACGTATACTGGGTAGATATTGTTTTGCAGCCAATTTAACGAGTTCAAAATGACAAGCGACCCAGCAATCTTTTCAGTTTTAGAGAGTCAGAAAAGAGATGAAAGGTGACTCCAGTAGTGAATTTTTTGTGTTTTTACTGAGTCCAAAAAAGTATAAAATACAACTCGTTTCTTCGTCATAATCATGTGAAAACCTGTCGTTGCACAAAAAAACGTGTGTAAAACATATTCCTCCAGAAAAATATGATAAAATAATCGACAAATATGTTTTAAAACCTAATTTAAGATTTTGAAAAGTTATAAAAGACCATAAGTGGTAAAAATTATTTACTTTTCACTTTTACCTCTTTGCAGAGAAACAGTGACTCGTTTTCCTTGCAATCTTGTGGCGATGATTACGAGCAATCTAGTGGACCAATCAGGATTCTGTCAGTTTCAGGTTAGAGCCGACACCATTCGCCATATTTTGAGCTAAATTTTATTATCTTTAATTCTCATTTTGAATCCCTTAGGGGGGAATTTTCTAAACTAGGGCATCGAGGTTGGCGCAGATTTCGGGCAGGGACCCGCGCCAATCGACCGTTTTTTACACAGGGGTTACGCCGAATGGCATGACTGTTAGAAAAATAGTCGTGCCAACCATGCAACCCAAAATCTGCCTTAATTTTAAGAAAATGCAACCATTTGATTACAAATTTTGATGCCTAAGGAGACTTATAATGTTTATATGGACAATCCATGTAGGTACCAAGAAGAAAATATGGTAATTGAGTGGAAAGAGAGAGAACATAGTGAGGAGGATGAACAGGCCATGGAAAATGAACAATGCATGAATGCCCTTATAAATTGTGGGCTAAAGAAATTCTTCCTGACACCGTGCCTCCGGGCTCAACCCGAATTCCTTCAATATTTGATAAGCATTTGGGATGAAGATCAAGAAAATTTTGTGCTTCGGGATCAAGAGCTTGAACTTGAAGTCTCTGATGTGTATTTCATCACTGGATTGTCACGTAGAGGTGTAGTCCCTATCTTGACTGGTACCCATCCTTTCGGGGAAATCAGGGGAATGGTAATTGACAAGGTGTGCCGAGGGGCATGAAAAGGAACAGGAAGTGGCAAAGTTGACATCCAAACAGTTCCTGATATGGCACTAAGAGTAGTGTTTCATACTATCATGCGGGTTGCAGGATCGCAAGCACCACATGAGGCCATGAAGAAACAACTACTTCTTGCCTCAGAGTGCATGAACCCGACTATCTTCAACTGGGCCGAGGCCGTGACTATCAACATCAAATGGTAGCTCACCAAGTGCCAAAAGACCAAACTAAAGAAGTTTAGGTATGGATCAATTCTGGTATCATTCTTCTTGGAATGATTACCCATATTCCAGCGTCAGGAGGTTATTGTCCCGATGCCACCATCGAGAGAGCCATGGATGGCCCGATGGGACGCACTGATGCCTAGAGCAGGGGGTGGCCAACAGATGTCCTAGAGGCTAGATTTTTTTTATTGGATCTAATGACAACTGATTTTCATGGAGGATTGGCCCTATGCTAGCACAGACTTCACCGAAGATCCAGACCCCCCGCTCCTGGAGGGAGAGGATTGGGACAAAGAGCTAGGTGAGACTCATTTTTTATTTTCATGAGTTTATAATTTTTTGGGTATATATGCATGTTCTAACAGTTACTCTTATATGTATGCAAATGCTGGCCTAGAGCATCCTGCAGGTATGTCGTCGATAGCGAGGCGAACTCCTCGTGATTTCAATCCTCATGGTGAGGGAAGTGACGAGGAGATAGTACAGAACCTGGAGGGGATCACCCGTGGGATTCCAGACTATGCTCGTTTTGATGATTTTCCTCGGGCCTATTAGAGGCACACTGTAGGGGTGTCGTCCACTGCTTGATGAGGCGGTTGGTCTGGACGGTGACGTGCTATCATGAGCACCACGCCAATTAGGCACTTAGGCTTTTTATTTCCACACATTTTTTAGAGACATGTTGTCTCGCGATGTAACTAAAACAAAAATATATATTTTTTGGGTTTTATATGATGCACACGTTGGAAATAGTCGATATATATATATACATCTATTTTCTACATGGGTCTATTTACATATTATGATGTTTTATAAATTGCGCAAATGTTTATCTAGCACAATGTTAGCTATTGCATCAGTTAATGTATTCATTCATCTTGGTATATGTTGATATGTAATGAAATCAAAATTTCTTTCAAGTAAACGAATACACAAATACAATCTCAAAATGCATGGATTTCAAACCGAATAATGACCGTTAAGTTGAATAACAAAAAGTTACGAATCCAAATTCACAAGCAATGTGCGTATGCCAAGGTTAGCTGCCTTGGTTAATAGTTCCAAAACAGGACTATATTCAGCGACATTGTTTGTAGTTGGTCCTAGACAAATACCTTGTAAGTTAATCAACTCACCAATAGGATCATAAATTACCCAGGCTGCCAAAGACAAGTTCTTGGTACTACGGGAAGCACCATCTGCGAAACCAACATAAGGGGAAATAGACATCTGCATAGCAAACAAGACCCAATAAGTAGAAAAAAGCTCACAAAGTACATCAAACCAAAACATGCACAAAAATGAAAAAAATCACCTATGTACACATATCATGCATGAATGACTCAAGAATAATACCTTTTAAGGTACAGCCCATTCATGGGCTGTGCTAAAGGATACCCTTCATAATCAATAAGCTCATAAGCCCCATTTTGTAACACACATTTGACAATGTAGGGCCCATGCCACATGGGTTGGAATTTTCCTACCCTAGCTTATCATGAGCTTGTTCGTACAGGAGAACGAGATCGTCTTCGATAAAAGAACGAGGGGAAACTATTTGGTCAAAATGATCTTTGACTCGCTTCTTATGTGCTTCGATGACCAAGGCAGCTAAGCGACGAGTTTGATCCAATCTCTCTAAGTAGAGGAGATGCTCTTCCTCAAGTGAAGTATTAGGTAGTAATTCCACAGCTAGTTTGAGTGAAGGGATTTCACCTTCAATCGGAAGAGTGGCTTCCAAACCGTATACCAACTGAAACGGGGTAAATCCAGTTGCACTCTTAATCGACGTTTGGTAAGCCCAAAGAGTGGAAAGCAACATGAGATGCCAGTTTGATTTATGGATCCCAATTTTTCATTGAAGCATTATAACAAGGACTTTTTTTACAGCTTCAACTTGGCCATTAGCTTAAGGGTAATAAGGCGTTGAGCTGTCGTGACGCAGACCCAACTTAGACGTCAGCTCCGCCATCATATAATCCTGAAAATGAGAACCATGATCGGTAACGATGGCTTGAGGTACACCAAACCGAGCAATAACATGATTGAATATGAATTGCGCCAGTGTCTTACCGTCCACAGCCATTGTAGGCATTTCTTCGGCCCATTTCATAAAACAATCGGTGGCGACAATAATATAGGCATGCCCCCCAGCCGAACGAGGGTTACACATCATAAAATCGATGCCCCATTTGGAAAAAGGACCAACGGTAATGACAAGGTGTAAAGGAACAGGCGGTGCACGCATATTACGTTGATATATATGGCATGCATGACATTTGCATACTGCAACAATGCAGTCTTTAAAAATGGACGGCCGGAAATAGCCAGCACGAAGGATCTTCTATGAGGTGGCATAACCAGACATGTGACAACCACAAGCACCACTGTGGCATTCATTTAAAACTTTCTCAGCTTCCTCAAGGGTCAGACATCGGCGGAGTACATAATCAACACCAATGCGATAGAGGGTATCTCCAACGATACGATAAGGTTGTGACTGATTTCAAATGCGGCGTCGGGCATCTTTCGTTAACTCAGACCTGAAAGTAGAAGTTTGGAGATACACGATGATATCACCGTACCACGGATCGAGGGTGCTAACCAAGAAAAGATTTTTGTCTGGTATATGATCCTTGGAATGAGAAGGAGCAGAGTCGGCGGGGAGAGAACAAATCAAATCAGTGAAAATAAGTGATTTATTCGATTTGGCAGTAGTAAACTCCAAATCAAACTCTTGGAGGATAATGATCCACTTCGAGTATTTTCCCCCCAGCAACTGCCGAGACAGAATATAGGTCATGGGGTTAAAATCAGAAATCATGGTCACTGTGCGTAACAGGATATAATGACGAAAACACTGGACGATTTGGACCGCAGCCAATGCTAACTTATTGACATGTGTGTAACGTGTTTCAGGGTCGAGAAGGTTCCGAGACAAGTATTAAATGACATGCTCATTACCGTCATCATCATCTTGAACCAAAACCATGGCGATCGTACTGAAGGCGGCAGCCAGATAGAGGGTGAAATCACGATGGTAATTCGGAGGACGTAATAAGGGAGCATTAACAAGCAACATCTTAAGCCTATAAAAATACTGTTGAGCAATCTAATCTCAACAAAAAGGGACATCTTTCTTTAAAATTCGTGTGAATATTTTGGCAACCTTAGCATAGTTCGGGATAAAACGACATAAGAAATTTGCTTTCCCTTGGAGACTCTGGAGCTTGTGTAACGAGGATGGGGAGGGGATATTAATAATAGCCTCAACCTTAAGCGGGTCAAGGCAAATTCCGTCTTTAGATATGATAAACCCTAAAATTCTACTGGAATCGATGCAGAAGACGCATTTATGCAGATTGAGCCGAATGTTGTAGCATCTACAACGAAGAAAGATCTGGAGGAGATGGTTTGGGTGGTCATTTTGCGTAGGTGAATGAGCCAGATTGTCATCCAAGTATGGTTGAAAAATATGATGAATATCATGAAAGGCATAGGAAATCGTGCGCTGGAATGTATCCCCAGCGTTCTTCAAGCCGAAAGGGAGTTTCTTATACGTGAACGTTCCCCAAGGATAGATAAAAGAGGTCTTGTGTTGATCAGAAGGGAAAATGTTGATCTAATTATAGCAAGAAAAACCGTCCATAAGGGAAAAAATTTCACTCCCTGCACAATGGTAAATGATCTGATCGATGAAAGGGGTGGGATAGTTATCCTTAGGACAAGCCCGATTGATATCGCGATAATCAACACAAACACGAATTTCTCCTTGCTTCTTATCCACAGGAGCTATATTATAAACCCACTCTGTCAGAGGAATTAGATAAATGAAACCCACTTTAAGAAGTTTTTCAACTTCATCTTTGATGGCGACAACTTTCCAAGGATGCACTGGATGAAGACACTTGCAAACAGGATTCATACCTGGATAGGTGGGAATCTCATGCACCACAATATTGGGGTCAATTCCAGGCATCTCTTCGTAATACCAGGCGAAAACATCATGGAATTTGCGAAAGAGGCTGGTATACACTTGGACTTCCTCGGAATAGAAAGTGACTCCCACATGGATGTTCTCAACAATTCCTAGTTTCACGGAAATGTCGATAGGCATCGTTTGATTAATGTTACCCAAGTTACCTTCAGCGAAGACTTCATGATTCAAAATAGGCATTTGAAGTGGCGAAGAAGGAACTTGAGATGCAAAACGCTCAAGACAATTAGAAATTTCCCCGAGGCCAAGCATAAATGAGGAACGATGATGACCATCGCTCCACGGTATATATTTGAGAGACATGGTTTCCATGATAAGCTCATCGGATGGAAACACTTCTTTCAAAGGATCAGGCAAATCCGCATTGCCGAGCCAAGAGGATTGAGAATAAACATCAAGATCCATGCTCAAAGGAGCACCTTCACAAGGGGAGAATCAGATGCAGCTGTAAGCTCACAATAATTGACTTCAATTGGACTAAGCGGCATTGAATCTCCAAATGAATCAACCTGTTCAGGTAAAGGGACGATCCATGAGTCATCTGACTTAGAGACCATATTAACTTGAACGGTATTTGGTGGCGGAAGGGGAAAGATACCCATGACAGCAGGATCTTTGAAAATACCCAGCCCTACACTATCAGGGGGAGAAGGAATCTGATTCACGTATGGCATGTTGTTCTCAGAAGACAAGGTAAAGAATGAAAACTGATTGACAGTAATGATTTTTCCCTCGTGTGGAAACTTTAGAAGTTGGAAGAGGGTGGACAGAATGGATAGCATTGCATGAGTCCAACTGTGACCGAGTAGAATATTGTAATTGAGTTTGGCATCAACGACTTCTACTTCAACATTGACTGTCTTTCGTTGCAGCGTGATTGGAGTGCTAGAGAGACCACCCAAGGGTTTTGGTTCCCTTCCATCAAATGCGTCAAGGTCATTGGGTGGCGAAGTCAAGGCTAGAGAGCCAATAGCCTTCCAGCAAGAAGATGACATGACGCAAGTAGATTCACCCTCGTCCACAATGTCTCTATGGATATTGAGACCATTAATGCCGACTTTTATGACAAGTGCAATCTGGTGCGGAAATCGGGGGATGAAATTCTCTAAGTCAAAAGAGAGAAGTCTAGAATTAGCAGGATCCATCCTGCCGATCGCAGATAATAACGCTTTCCGTTGAGACAGACAACTCTAAAGCACTTATAACATAGACATTGCAGATGGCCCCTGTGCTAAATCCTCAACAATACTGCAATGCTGAGTAGCACGGGCGTTAGGATTATAAGAAGATTTTTGGATAACACCTTTAGAAGGTGGCCATACAACAGGTTCATCACTGGGCCTTTCAATCTCAAGAGGACTAGAGGCAAGTGGGGGAGGAGGACCATCGACGACCTCTTTCCCGGCTACCTGGCATGATCCAGCATAATCCTTCGACCGAGTAGTGATGGAACCGGGTGCAAAACCATTCATAATGAATACTTGAGAGCCAAACGATGCAGATGGTGGAGGTTGCTCGACCATTTGGGTTTGCTAAGATGGGAAAGGTTCTTTAAGGACCTTCGGCATTCCCTTAAAGACTTTGAGCAGTTGACTAACCTCGGATCATCTAGGACAATCCTTAGTGTAGTGTTCCTCATCACAAATCAGACAGGGATACTTTGGCTTCCGTTGTCAACCATCATCAGCACGAGGTTTAGACGATTTTAGTTTCGGTGCATTGGCTTTGGCCTTGCCTTTTCCCTTCTTTCTCCCCTTGGAAGTCTTGTCCGCAGGATTGGCCTGAATGACGTTGACCTCCGAGGTTTTACTAGAATCTAGGGTAGCTTGAGGAGAAGAATTATTGGAAGAATTTGATTTCTACTTCCAATTGGAAGACTTGCATGAATTCTGAGACATGAAACCAATAACTCCAGTGACTGATGGGGTATCCGGTGCTTTAGAGGTCCCATGTCATGGAGCCTCATTCAAGATGTCATACAAAATGCACAATTGCGAGTACACTAAATCCAGGTACTGGGCACAAGCGATGGCTTGTTCCTCGGTCACACATGCCCTCATGGCGATATCTTTCACAATATGATTGAAAAAAGAGGTAGTGAACCAATGAGTAAGAAGCTAATTAGGAATTTTGAACTTGACCAAGTGACAACACCGTCTCCATTCATGAATATGGTCCAAGATATGGGTAGCCCGGTCCTGTTTCCAGGATGTTAGGAGATGTGTCCCGGCTTTGTAACGAACTAGCAACTGGAAATGAGTAAGGAATGCCATAGTAAGAGTGTTGAAATATTGAAAGATTCCATGAGGCAGTTCAATGTACCACTTAGCAGTAGCTCCGGTAAGAGTGCACTGGAAAATACGGAGTCAGATAGAGTCATCCACCCAAGAATTGGAAGAACACCATAAATGGTATGTCATGACGTGTGCTTGGGGGTCTTCTCCAGACTTGCCCTCAAACTTGGGACAATCACCACGAACCTTCGTTGGAACTAGAGGCCAATAAGGATTATGAAGAATTGGATCATTTGTCAATTTGGACACATCCGGCAACTCCAACATGGCGAGAAAAGGTAATTGAGGGTTAAAAGGCATAGTAGGTCCCCGATAAGGACCCGTACCCATACTCCATCCTGGCTGAGTATAACTTTTCTCCCATTGGTTATGTCCTAGAGGATTCGGACCATAAGGGGTATAATCCAGATAATTTTTTTGATATGGTGGCTGAGGACCAGGATACGGGGGTTGAAAACCAAGATACTGATTCTAAGTATACGAGGGTCTCGATTGAGCAGCATAACGATTTTGTTGCGGAGTATAAGTATAGTCTGGTGGTTGAGGGTAATAAGCATAACCTTGATGCACGTTGTATATGGGTTGATATTTACCTTGAGGGTAATACCTACCTTGGGGTCGAACGGGCTGCCGATAAGTAGGGCCCTGATGAGCTGAAGAGGTCGGGCGCATAGGTTGATTTGGCTACGGAATAGAGTAGAGTGGTGGCTGAGCAAGGTTAATAGGCTGTACAGGTTGGCTCGGCTGAGCAGGTTGACCTGACTGATGAGGGCCACCAGGTTGCATTTGCGGAGCAGGTTGGCCTGATGGCTGTAGTGGGCCAGGCTGTGCCTGATAACTAGGTTGGCCTGGAGCAGGACCATAAGATGGTCTTGAATGTGCAGCATTTGAACCAATCGGAAAATGTGGCTATTGTGGTTGCACCAAAGGTTGAGATGGATGGATTTTCCCCCCAGGACCGTATGAAGGTTGGAGTTGATCTACCGGCTGCCCAGCTGGTCCTTAAGGTTGCCCTGGTTGGACCATAGACTAAGCTTGTAAAGGTTGACCTTGAGGATTGTAAGGCTGCCCTTGCAAGCCGTAAAACAATCCCTCCTAGACCTAAGGTTGTCTCTGTAAGGGTTTCCCTTTTGGGTCATACGCATACCCTTGCTAGGCCGAAGGTTTTCCTTGAAAGGGTTGTCCTTGTGGGTCGAAAGCATACCCTTGTTGAACCAAAGGTTGTCCCTAAAAGGGTTTCCCTTATTGGTTAGAAGGTTTCACAGGCAAGGTAGGTATAAAACCATTAATGAACTGATAAGCCTCAGGAGTAGGCAAATAGATAGGGTTGTCATGCTCATCATATTGGAACGAAAGTGAATAAATCGGGCTACCATCCGCGCCATAATGAGAAAAATAAGCACTATTAGCATCTTGAGGGGACTGATTATTATAGGAGCTTTGTTGCTGAATAGCCAGCCGATAATCCACAAAAGAAAGGCCGTAAGGGATGGCCATGGCAATCGAAGTCTCTATCGAAGTCGAAACTCTTGATGGCTGAGCGGTGACGATCGGTGCCGATGCAGCCACACAGACAATAGGCCTAGTGGGGACAGACGTAACGAAAGGCATCGACAAGACAGGTGTCGTCGGTGACATCCCTAATGACGGGAGAACCGACCCCCTTGACGGATTTGATGTTACCATTGAGGAAATACCAGCTATAATCTGACCCAAAGACCTATATCTAGCTGGAAGTGACACCGATGGTGAAGATTGAGCAGGCTCTTGATGGATGTCTTCCGGGAAAAGTTGGTATTCTTCATCAGAAACTGGAATACCCTCACTTCCATTAAGACCAGATGAGTACATGTCTAAATCCACCGTGAGATATTGTAAAATACTATGGGGGCTAGGAGGTATGATAGCAGCCAAAAATGGTGATCTCGATGTAAGCGGGGCAAAATGTTCCTCGACCCCAAACACAAACCAAGCATCTGAAAGAGGCCAATGGAACTCAACTGGTTCTCCAAAGGGGTACTCTGTCGGGATGATAGTTTGTTGAAGCTTGGCAGACCTAGAGATCTGAGAAGTTTCAGATGAATTGTTTGAGAAAGGACTGCCAGTAGACGAAACCGATGGTTTTGCCACTGTGGCTGTAGCACACCAGAGAAGGGAAAAATATCGAAAATGAAGACACTAGGATCAAAACCAAGGAAAACAAAGATAGGCCAAGTAATCAAAATTTAAAGGGCGTGTAATCGTAGGTAGTTTATTTTACCACATTGAAACCAAAAATTTGTTGTTTCATGTTTTAAGAGTCAAGAAAAAGTCAAAGATGACTC
Source organism: Pinus albicaulis (assembly GCA_034641835.2). NCBI lineage: Eukaryota > Viridiplantae > Streptophyta > Pinopsida > Pinales > Pinaceae > Pinus > Pinus albicaulis. Next base: position 4,030,111 of record MU968493.1, on the reverse strand, counting down.
TAGTCTCTTTCAGTTTTAAGCGAGCACGAAAGGACAAGTGTTCGATGATCCTTTCAAATTTATGGAGTCAATAAATATCGAAAATGACTACTTAGGTAGTCTAGGTAAAAGGGTGTACCAGGTTCCCATGAACTTCCATATACACCTTGGTTATAAAATGAAAGAAGAATCAACCAAGGACTTGACGTATGTGCAGGTAGTTTCCCTAAATGTTGTGTTCGGTGTATCACGGTTACAAGGCGGCAGACTTGGCTTCCTATGGATAAAAGGATTTCAACCTAGATGGGTCTCCCTTTATATACTCGACGGTACGGGGAGCGCAAGTCCATACTAGTGCTGTCTAAAGCCAGATGGCGAACAACAACTGCTAGGTTTAAAGATGCTAGAACACGTCTCTAACTTAGACCACTAAATGTTTCATTAAGTTTCAATGTTGCCTTAGGTTAATTGAATAAATTTTAAGTTGATCTTGTATTTATGTTTCAATTCCAAGGTCCTACCGAATCTTGGATCTCACAAATCCCTAAATGCAAGCTACATGTCATAGAATACCATTTCGTTCAATGAAAAGCTATCAACAAGAAATTTTAGGAGTTTTCAAGCGACAGAAAATAATGAGAACACACAGAAGCATCCACTACAGTACCTGATGCAAGCTAACGAAAGTGAGAAATCTTCCCTAGAATGCCCAATGCTAGTTATGCGAAAGATTTTCCAATTCCACAATGCAAACAAGAATGCAAGCACATTTTTTTTTTTTGATTTTTCAATGTAATAAAGCAAATAGTGCACTAAATGACATGAAAAATAAACCTTCACACTAGTTTTATAATGGTAATGTGAGAGTCAAAACAAAATAATCCAATCAACTCAAAAGCAAACAAAAAAAAAACTCAAACCAATGTTGCAATCTCTCAAATCGAAGAAAGATGTCGGAACAGACCCATACAAGCAATGTGAGCTATGCTTGGAGTGACAAGAAGCACAACTCAATGAAAGAGGCAAGACTCATCCAAGACTCATTCCACCAAATGCAATCACTCAAATGAATCAAGAGATCTGAAAGCAATCAAACAAGGAACGAAGGTGGCCATGAAACAAAAGACCGAAGCTCTTACAGGAGGCTCAACATACCAAAGCACTAGAAAGCCCTAATGCTATGATGCTGACAAGAAATGGGAAAACAACCGAAGGAAGGAGGCTGTCACAGTCACAAAAAATCCCAAAGCACTCAAAACAAGTCAAGAAAACACCCAGAGAGACAAGTACTGGCCAAAAAGTCCAAAACAGGGGAAACCCTAACACCTACAGAAAATGACGCGATTTTCTGGGTGTAATCAGCGCCAGACAGGGGATGGTGCGGGTGCTAAACTAGCAACAAGTGCTATTGGGTATGACTGTCAGACTGGAAACTGTGCCAATCAAGCCAACCCTAGAAAAAGGAAATTTTTTGAAAAACAGAGGTCAGATCTGATTCTCTGCAACTGAACAAGGGTCTTAGACTCAGAAAAAATAATCAGAAAAGGCAAGCTAAGAAATCAAAGACAATTAAGAAGACCTAATGGATGAAATACAAACTCGCACTTTTCCCCAGTGGAGTCACCAATTTTTTGGTGAGGTAAATCCACTCTGCAGACAGAGGCGATCCCACTAGCCCTAGAGTGGGTCTAGCCACAAACAAGACATGTTATAACATCAATCCCTAGTTAATGAATGGATGGAGACTCGATAGATAACTTATTAGAGGTCCTATGCTATTATTTCATTGGAAAGAGTGGCTGCCTCTCATTCCTGGTTCGACATATCACGATCCGCTCGTTCTCATGCTCTGATACCTGCACATACACAAGAAACAAAGACAACATACAACATACTATTTCACATTCGTAACTATTAGTCAGTCGAAGAAGACTAAATCAATTGCATCAATAAACATAACACAATGATGAACCAATACCATATTCAAGTATATTAATGAAAGGAAGGAAGAGTACAACCAAACTTTGACGTTGTGGTCTCCTCCAACAGGGTTCCAACGGAGCACGTCTCACAAAGGCTCGTTGGGAATTCAGACAGGGCTCTCTCTATAGAATTCTCCTTGGTTCTACCTTCTCTATGGAAATTACTCAGCTATAGTATCACTTCTCCAAGTTCAAATTTTTGGCTATATGTTCAGCTAGGTTTTGTAAATGGAGAAGGCCTATTTATATAGAGGAAGAGGGAGAGGTTAGGATCCCTATAATCATGGGCGGGAGTCTTATCTTCAAAGAATGCTCCATGGGAGGTAAAAAACACTACCTGAAGGAAGATATCCATGGCGTATCAAGTTTAACCACTTGCTGTGACTCATCCCTGAGGTGGTTAAAGGAAACTTCCACCTCTAATTTGTTAAAAAACATTCCCAAAAAGGCTGGCACGGGCACAACAAAGAGACAAAGCGCCAGGTGGCACGGGTTCTAGTGTACATCCTCCACATTGCCACGAGGGGTGAACTGGATACCCACGCGAAGGCCAAAACATAGGTTTTTGTGGGATTTCTGAGGAAATTTTCAACAGGAGAAATAATTTCCTTATGCAGAAGGATGCAAAGAAGGTGTGTGGAGAGTATGACACTGCTCACACGTCACAGGAAAGACCCTCCAATATGTGAGGCGAGGGATTGCAGGGACGGTGAAAAAATTCTCCCAAGGGCTATGTGTGATGTAAAACTCATAATAAATCTAGAAATCTAAAAAAAAAGTCATTTTGTAGCTCCCATCAAAATCCTAGCATGGCCACACTACATTTTTGACCCTATGACTGTGTCAAAAATAATGAAAAATTCCAAAATTTTAAAATTTTCCAAAAATTTTCAAACTTTGATCAAAATTTCACCAAACATGATCCATGATGATCTGTGATGGAATTATAAGCTATGAGGGAAGCATCAGCCAAAAAATCCAACTTTCCCTTCTCCGCTTCCTCCATTAGCCTTTCTTTAAGTTTTGCCTTCAATTCTCTTATTTTTTCTTCAGACACTTGATTTTTCTTGTAGCAGTGCATGGAATTGTGTCTTTGACTATTATTGTCCTTGTTGGCCATTTTCAGGTGATTTTCCAAATGTTCATTGACTGTATCTAGCCAATACTCCATGTCTTGTTCCATTTATCTCAAAATGTGCTCATCCACTGTCATGTGTGTTTTTGGTGGAGATGCTTCTCTTTGCTGCTGCAATGCCCTTTTTAGACCTTTAGTTCTAGGCCTCTTCCTTCTAACCCTTTCTTCATGTTCATCAGAATCATCAGTTTTAACTACAATTATTCCCTTTACATCCTCCTAGATAGCATCAAACTTATGTCTATTCAAGAGTAGTTGGTTTACCTTCAATTGTATGTTCTCCTACACAAGAAATGAAATCATGAATTTGGCATTGGAAAAACTATCCTTAAAATCTCTGATCTAAACATATTTCTCCATGATAACCTACTTTTCTAATTTTTCCTCTTCAGTCACCTCCAAATATGCCATTTCAGTATCAAAATAGATAGGCTCCTAATGCTGTGGTGGTGATCTTTTTCCTTCTGATGTAGGCTTGGCCCCTTCCACAATGTTTGGAGAAAATATAAGCCTCCTACCTCTCTGATATGTCTGAGTTACCTCAACCCTAGGTATCCTTTTTAATGAAACTCTACTATTTGAACCAATGTCTCTTTGTATGGATGGTGTTGATGGTATGGCTGATAATATACTTGGGCTAGTTGGCTAACTAGCAGGAGGAAAAAAC